>PVJS01004309.1:0-69834 GCA_004027185.1 Glis glis
TCTCTCTCTCTCTCTCTCTCTCTCTCTACTGAGGTCCTCCGCAACTTCATGAGACCCGGTTTCAAAATAAAGTATAAAAAAAAATAGGGCCGGTGGTGTAGCACGGAGGTAAAACGCCCCTGGGTTCAATCCCCGGTACTTCAAAAAAAAAAAAGAAGTTAGTGCAAGCCAGGTGTGGTGGCACACACCTGTAATCCCAGGACAGCCTCAGCAACTTAGAGAGACCCTGTTTAAAAAAAAATTAAATAGGATTGGGGGTGTAGTTCAGAGGTAGAATGTCCCTGGGGTTCAAGTCCCAGTACTTCAAAAAGAAATTGTGGAAGCTATTCACTTCCACAAAGAAAAATGCATTCACTCACAACCATACTTTTGCATTCAGTTTCAGAAAAGTCACTGATAATATGAAGAAGCCATCTGGAGCCTGAATAAGAGATTGTCTTGAAACAACCTCTGGTGTGTGCTAAGGTAGCGAAGTCCCCGGGTCCCTGTGTGAGCTCATCTTCTCTGGATCACACCCGCCAGTCACACTGTGCTTTGCATGCTCTTTGACCTTTGAGCTGCTTGTGAACTTGTTTGCAGCTCTGAAATCCATCTGGCTTCTTACTGATGCTTTTGTTTCACTGGGTTTTACTATAATGCCCGGTCAACTGTCCCTCTTCCAGGTGGATGGCTTTATCTGAAGCCATTTTGGGATTTCCTCCTTGGACCAACCCAGCATCTTCAGGGTAGAATTAGAGTCATCTGTTACTTTCACAAAGTGTTCGCTCTTATGTCCCTCCAGACAACCATCATCTCCACCTGAACCAGCGCCTAGAGCAGTGATAAACTATATAAAAACTATCACTAGATGGTCAGGCTGTTAGCTAACTCACAGGGCCATTTGAAAAATAACATTAACCTGGGTCTGTTGTTTTCATAGGGCCACACCTTTCACCATGGACTTAAAAAGTATTGAAATCCATCGAAAGTTAAATGTTACCTTCAACAGAAAAAAATTATACATTTTACTTTAAAATATAGACCATACCTACTGTAAAAATAAAACCCACGATCTCAACACTCCTCATTACAATGTTTTGGTGAAATATTTATAAAGATATCAAGAAACTCAAATGTGATGAATATATAACTGATTTTGGTCTTCACCCAGGTTCCTACCCAATGAGAGTGGTCAGCTGACCTCTACTGATTGAGGAGGTTGACTCAGGATAGTACCCAGTGGATGTTTTCTTTCGTTTTAAGGATTTACAATGTGTGTGTGTGTGTGTGTGTGTGTGTGTGTGTGTGTGTGTGTGTTATAAACATGTATGAAGTACACACATTAATGGGTAAGTGTGATATTTCCATACTTGCATACAGTGGTCATTGATCAAATCCAGTCTCCCTTTACCCCCCCCCACTTCCTGGCCTCTGTTAGGCACTGTTCTATGTTCAGGTTAACATTTTTTTAAATGCCACACATGACAGAAAGTACATGGTACATATCTTTCTGTATCTGGCTTATTTCACTTAACAATTCTATCCATTCTGCTGCATATGACAGGATTTCATTCTTCATGCCTGAATAATAGCCCACTGTTTTCTTTTATAAAAAATCTAGGAATCATTCTCTCGCTCAAGGGTTTGCATCCTCAGGGACTCACATGCTTGCCAATCTTCCCCTCTCAGGATTCTGCTGAGCACAATTCCAGGAGGTCCCCAAGTCAATTTCCCCAGGCCAATATACCCCACCCATCCTTCTTCTCAACTGTCTAGGACTCACAAGTATAGTGCTCCAAAACCAGTCTGCTTACAATTCGAGGAAACGTGCTGGAGAATTGATAGATATGACAAAGTATCTGACCAATGAGGGATTTGTTCAGGGAATCCTAAGATCATAAACTTCAATTGTTTTGTTTCCTTTTTGTAGGCAGACAAAAATCTCCCAACACTAAAATGTTGCAATGATTCCTTCTTCTGGGCTACATAAACTCTGTGAAGAAAATTCATAGATGTTGAAAATAGAATTTTCCTCATTTGCTTTCTTAAAGCATGCAATTGAACTTCAGAAAGAGTAAGACATGTAAATGTATTAGCAATAAGAAAATCTAATTCAAGGATGATGGTTTCTTCCCCAGAACCACCTCCCCTGTTCAGAACTACTCACTGTAGCATTCCTCCTATGACCTGGGTCTCAGGGGAGGGTCGCCTTTTTTGGACATTTACATAAATCAACTATCAAAAATATGGTATCTTTCTAGCACAGAGAACAAGGGTACTCAAGACTGAACATATCCAATTATCACCGTGGCATGCCCTCTTCTCCCAAAGGGGAAAATAACTAAATTGGTTCCCTGCCCCAGTACTCTTGATGGATTTAAGAAACCACCCCCTCTAAAATGAATCCTGTGGAACCGAGCAAATGTTGCTTCATATCGAAGTGGAAGGGATAACCAAAACATGTGTGAAACCTCCACTTAGGAATGTTTGAGGGGATAAGATACATTTTTTAAAAAAATCCCTTAATGATTGAAAAACCAGGAGTCCAGGGCTAGAGAATAAATCTTGTGACTTGATGGTCTTCAGGGATTGTAAAGCATCCTTAAAAAATATTCTACAAATTAGGACAGGACATTGCCCCTACTTAGACTAAAATCTTTTACTAAATCCATTGTTTGCTTCCTTTTTGGAATAGAGGCATTTAGCTCAGAATTTTGTTATTATTGATTTTCTGTTCTTTCCAATTTGATGCATCTTAATGTCAATCCTGATGAATAATCATTAATACTCTATCAAATTTGCTTATGAAGCATCTAATCAAGTATTTGCTTTAGCAGCATCAGATGGCATTATATTTTAAAAAGAAGGGCATTTCCACAATTGCTTCTATATCCAAATTAAGAAAAAGGAACTTCAGTTTCCTGTGACCCACAGCCCATTTGCAGATGCTGGATTCTCCTCATGGAAAGAATGCGATGCTCCACAATCTTGATAGCAAAGTCTTGTCTGCAAAGTGAGCTTTGCTGTCCAAAACCACACTTGTTCTTTCCCACTGTATGGTACTAGAAATTCAACTCCTTTCTGAATCTGGTGAGAAGATTCACCTTGGGGCTAATTCATTACAAAATGTTACCTGTTTTTCCCCATGAACTTTTAGAGGTACCCAGAGCTAGCTTCTAGAAAAAAAATGTAGAGGAAATATCGCGTCCTGGTCTTTCCCACGTCTAGTCTTTCTTCCCCTCTTCTACTCCCTCCTGCCTGGCAAGTTCTCCACTCAAGAGTTTTGAGTTCTCCAGCTTAAAGGGAGGGGAATACTCAACTACACTAAAAGTTACTGAAAAGTGCTGGTTTCCACCCTACCCTTTGCAAAACAATGGATGCAATGGCTCTTTGTAAATGATAGGGCTGAAACAGTGAGGATTCAGGGCAGTAGGAAACAGGGGGGCCAGTGAGGGAGGTCAGCGTTCCTCCTCAGAGGGCACAGGGCCAGCCCAGACACCTGAGCCTGCCCTGCTCAGAAGTCCAAGCGTCAGCTCCATTGCCAGCCAACCTCCACCTCGGAAACCACTGATGGAGTAAAGCAGGAAATGGATGCTGTGGACTCTCCCTTGGAAAGGATTCCGCATTTCAGCCTGGTGTTTTCTTCACCCCAAGCTGGGTGCTGGCTGGCAGGAGCGTAATTCTTGGCAACCAGTTTTACAAGGCAACATAACCTTGAATATCTACAGAATGTATCACTACAGCTAAAGAAAATGGGGAAAAAAAGCTCCGAGAATGTGGTGTGTTTATATTTATGGATTTGTAAGTTTCAATCACCTAGACCTTGATTTGTATTATTTTCCTTCTCATCAAGCAGAAAAGCTCCAGGTTTTATGTAAACTAGACCTTACTCTTGGGAGAAAAATGATATTTGTTTAGCACCGTGTTAAATTCCCAATTTGAGAAAGACTACAGTCAATCTTAACTGTAATTCATAATTTATTTGGCATGTGTATTCAAGCACACTGGGGAATGTTTGAAATGCTCTAGATTTTATACATATTATTCTCTCTCTCTCTCCTATCTCTCTCTCATCCAGTACAAAAAATGACCAGTTTTATAAGAAGATAGTCAGCTGATATGAATATATAAATATGTCAGTACAAAATGTTTATTATATTTAAAGTTACAATGATAGCCATCCAAAGACTTAGGAAATGAGAATCTGTTTAAAGTGGTGATCTCCAGAGAATGTGCCTAGGGGGACACTGAGGTGAGGGGGCATCCAGGTGGCTAATCACAGGCTCAGGTACCTTTCAATTTAGACTCTGATATATGGTTTAAGTTTTAGTAGGTTAAACATGTTTGGCAATGGCAACTTGTTCTTTGCAAGGGTGTAAATTCTTCTTGGCATATTTTTGCATATTCTGTCATTTTTGAATGTCCTTAAGCCATGTCAAAGTCAGTTCTAATTGAGTACATTTTTCTTTTTTAATTTAATTGCCTAAAATTTTACGATAACTAAAGTCAGACGATGGCCTAGATTCTAACATTAATATCCAAGTTTTGTGAATTCCTAGTTCAATGACCCCTGTTTCTATATGCCTTGATGACTGGGGAAATGGTCACAACAGCCATCTCGCTTTGCTTTTTTAATATTAGAGTTGATCGAAATAAAACGTACTTTTGGACAAATCATCTAATATTTGCTCTCAACATTTTATTCAGAAACAGAACTGATTTTCTCTCAGAAAAGTCAGTTGGAAGCTAAGCCTGAGGCTTTCACTGCAAAACGCTCAGTGCTTTGTACTTATCATTTATTTATAGCCCACGGAGACCGCAGCAAACCCAGCCATAAAGCAGTGAGCAAGTCTGACCTGTTTGCTGCCCATCTGGACCTCTGGTCTTGCAGTGAACTGTTCTTTCTTTTGTCCAGCTACCTGGGCATCTCCCATACACTGTGAGGTATGCTTTACCCAACCTACCTTTCTCTCTCTCTCTCTTTCTCTTTGGGGGGAATTTTATCAGGGATTGAACACAGGGGCACTCTACTACTGAGCTACATCCCCAACCCAGCCTTTTATAAGTTTTATTTTATTAAAAAAAACAGGGTTTCACTAAGTTTCTTAGGCTGGCCTCTAACCTGAGATCCTCCTGTCTCAGTCTCCCAAGTACTGAGATTACAGATATGCACCACTCCTACTTCTCTTTCATTTAAATATTTCCTGCTGGTTACACCTATGGTCACACCTATCCTATTTATAGAAATAATGATAATATTCTTTGTTCTCACCTGGATCTTCTGCCTCCTAAGACAGCAGCATAAATCTTCCACCCTGTGGGCTCAAGAACACAGAAGCAAAAGTTTATGTGAGGAGAGGACCCTGGTGTACATTCTCCTGGCAAGATCACCCTGTTTATAACAGGATGTGGCTGAATCTAGAGGAGGGAAGACAGAGTTTGTCTTTGTACTTTCAAATTTGTTGGGAGCAGAGGCGAAAGCAGCACAGGTGAAGGGATGGTACAGCAGTGACAGGTAGGCACTCACCCCACTAGACCCCGCAGGGCCTCTGCTGGACATGTGCACAGGGTGGATGTCCAGGGGCCCCTCTCTCTCTTTCTCTCGATTCTGTTTCTTCTCTTCTCTTGATTCTGTTTATAAGGTATTGATCAGAGCAGGATGGGTCTCATCAGTCACTTGGTGCACAAGCACCTGCTGCTTTACCAACAGGAAGGCATACAAGTGACTCCATCTCTGCCACAGCCCCCAGTGATGGTCTGACCAAATGGGGGTTGGGCTCCCAGATGACATTCCCTAGCAGCACCTTTCTTTTTATCTCCTCACATAAATCCATCGCCTATGATGCTCCACCTTCGCCTAAGAAAGGTCGTCAAATGAATATGCAAAACAGCCAACATCATGGCTGCTTCTTGGAAGTTGAAAGCCCATTAGCTTATTAATTTCTGACTGAACTCATAGCAAGAAATTGTTTAAACATTTTCTCAAATGGGCTTGACTTTGGAGGGAGGAGAGAGCTTATTAATGCTCTAATAGAGTATATTAGCACTTAATAGAGTATGATTTTATAGAACTGTTATGGGGAAACATGTTGCAAGTGGAAAGTCCTGTCCAGATGGATTTATAAGACCAATCACTAGGTGGGATGCAAACCAAGGGGACTGGTGACACGTAAGACATCACTCATTTTTTCAACCTGGGGGGCATTGCGCGTTACCTCATGGGAAATACCTGCATATTTACTAGCATCTATTGTATTGGGGAAACAGGAGATTGACCACTTTCCCTTTGATTCTCCTGACATAACATTCTGGGTTGCATCTTTGATCAAGGTTGTAAGAAATGAGTGAGATACTCCATCTGTGTTTTGGGTATCTTTCAAAATCTACTGGTGATTTTCCACTGCTGATGGATTGCTGATAATTTAAACTGAGTCCCCAAAACATGAGAGGCAAGTTGTTAGTGTCTAGCCTGACAGAGTTAGGTGGTTACCCAGTACCATAGCACCCTATCCCAAGCGTGCGTGCATTAACACAACAAATACCAGGGCTACAACAGAAAGAAATGATAGTTACGTTGAAAAGGCAAAGCTCCAAACACTGTAAGGATAAAATGTTATTGTGGATTTTGTTATGCCTTGAAAAACTGGAACATAATACATATTTCTCTCTGGCTGATAAAGAGGGACTGCCACGGCCTTGCCTTCTACGGAGTCTGCGTGAATACACGCACGACGTGGCAAAAGCTTCAAGGAAGTATGCCCGTAGAAAAGGTGGCCTGGCAAAATCCTCTGTTTTCCTGGCTGTTCTCTCTTTGCTGTAAATGCCACGGCCTTGCCTCCTACGGAGTCTGCGTGAACACGCGCGACGTGGCAAAAGCTTCAAGGAAGTATGCCCGTAGGAAAAGGTGGCCTGGCAAGATCTGTTTTCCTGACTGTTCTCTCTTTGCTGTAAACTTCTTGTATTCTCTTAATCTTTAACAGGTATGGCTCAGTGAGCACAGTGTTTTGTTCAAAATCATCAACTGTGCCTTATGAGAAAAATAGACGGGTCTTTCCCAGAAATGTGACTTTGGCCCCAAACGCTCCCGTGTTCTTATTAGCCCAGAAGGGCAGAGGGGGCTCGAGAACAATTGTGTATAGGTTACAATAGGTAGAACTTTTGTGGAAACTTCATAGAAATGGTTTTAGGGATGGTTTAAAAGAGATTTAGATATTTGGAACAAAAAAAATTATAGAAGTTTAAAATAAGAAAGCAATAACAGGTACTAGGTTAAACATTAAACTCTTGCCCTGTAGCCATAACCTCAATTTCCCATTATTGATAGTTTAGGTGCCAAAACCGCGTTTGGCAGCTGTCCACAGCATTATACAAAACAAGACGTATGCTCTGACGTGCCCATGACATTATGCCAAACAAGACGTATGCTCTGACATTTATTTGCTCTTGTTGCTTTGCATTGTTACTTTTTAGAAATTATTAAGAAATCATTAAGATTGTATAAACCGTAGGCATAAATAATGATCAGCTGATTATGTATTCTGTTTCCTTAATCATTGTGTATAAAATCCTTGCCTGAAGCTCTACAAAATACACTCAGATACAACACCCTTGAGTTGTTTGTGTCTGTTTGTCACCCATCGCCGACTCCTTGCCCACCATCCCGAGACCCCTGTCCCGTCGGTCTCAGTTTCCCGGCTGAGCTGGTCCGTTGCAAGGGACAATCCTGGAGATGGAGGATTTCCTTGCATATGAACTTGATGTTTATAGTTGAAGAAGTCTAGACTCTTGCTCACAGCCAGTGATCAGAATGGGCATTTAGGATCAAATCTAAAAGCACCATCCTGGTGTTGGTAGACTGAAGCACTTGATGCCATTATTCACTTCCTCACTAGTTGATGATTACTTGTGGAACTGCAGTTTTTTCCTCCTCTGGGTGGGGTGTACCTCTACTCAGCTCTTTTTGGGCTTGGCCACGTGACTTCTACTGGCCAAGGGAAAGTTAGTAGGCTTGATGGAGCAGAGGCTTGAATATGCTTGTGAAGGAATATGCTTGACTCTTGTGTCCCTGTGATCCACTCTAGAAGAAACATTCCCTGTGTCCCTGTCCAATTCAGCTGTGCTCTGGAATGAAGACATGGAGAGGAGACATGGAACTCTCTGGAAGCCAATAATTCATGATCCAGCTGAACTCAGCCCAGAAGATAGATCTGACCTGCAGGCCCATGGCTCTTATGAAGCACTGGTAATTTTAGGTTGTCTTTTACACAAAACAAAACTGACTAGTACACTAGCTAGCATATTTTTAAAGCTTAAGTCAACCCTGAATTGTAATCACCTGCAAGGATTGAAATGGCTAGAAGCAGTGGCTCGAGTCATAAACTGTTGATTCCCAATAGGACAAGTTACTTTCTGAGGTCCTGGAAGCTGCTCACGTTCATGCCTGTCCAACACGGAGAATGAGCACCTGCTCTGCCTGGGGTTCTTCACCTTCCAAGGAAGATGTGCAGGCTACTTCAAGCTCAGGTAACTTGTAAAGAGTCCTGAAATTAAAAGGAGCAACACAGAATATCTGTTCTCCATTGTGTGTCAGAGAGCGTAATCTTGAACTCACTGCTAGCAGTATTGAATGAAGCTAAAATCTGCATCACCATCATCAAGATCTTCTCTACTACCACCTTCCTAACTGTAGATTAACACACAGACACACACATGCACACACACACAACTGTGTGTGATTCAAAATTGTTAAAAAACCAGTGAACAAGCTGGGCGTGGTGGTGCATGCTTGTAGTCCCAGTACTTGGGAGGCTGAGACTGGAGGATAGTAGGTTTGCAGCCAGCCTCAGCTACTTAGTGAGGCCCTCGACAACTTAGTGAGGCACTGTTTCAAAATAAAGAATAAAAATATATGGTTCAGGGTGTAGCTAGGAGGTAGAATGCCCCTGAGTTCAATCCCCAGTTCTTAAAAATAAATAAATAAATAAACAAATAAATAAATAAATAAATAGATAAATAAATAAAAAAACTAGTCAAGGTAGCTACTGTTACTCCCAATGAATAAACTGAGGTTCAGATGTATTAAGTAGCTTGCACACGCTATTTCACAGATCTGAAGGTGAACTTTGATTAATCAGGATGACCAGAGAGCTTCATGTTTCTAAGGCATTATCTAAGCCCTTGTTAGTTCCATTTACACTCAGATGCACTTTGCCTTTATCCTGCATAAAGGACAAGTAAGAAAATGTCATGTGAACCATGTTAAGAATTTGCGGTGGGGATCTTAGTGGGCACTTTGTTCACTACAAAGAACCCTTGGGAGGAAGAGTGTCAGAATTAAGAACCAGAAATAATGTGTTTCTAATGAATTATTTTTCTTCTCTCCATATTTTTATTGGTGTATCATAATTATACAATATAATGAGGTTCAAAGTCATCCAAACAAACACGCACTCAGCACTTAGTGTGTTTTCCTTCAGGTCTCAGCCTGCCCCCCACCGCTCCCCATATATAATAGTGAGGTTGGCGGTGCTACCTTCAGACATGGCCACAGCATAATTTTAACTGTTTCTTTCATCAGTTCTTCCTTGTCTCCGCCCCACCTCCTTTCCCCTTCCCCTATCTCCTTCCACTAGTCTACTGGTCTTTCTCCTCAATTACCTAAAGTTCCTTTTGCTTGCTATTTTCTCAGTAGCTGAGGAGAAAGCTTATTTTTCTTTCTTATAGCCACTATGTATTATAAAACTGATCTTATTGCATTCTCTGCTTAAGCTGATAAGAAGTTCAAAAGAGTATTTCCAATATACTTCTAATGAATTGTGTTTGTATATTAACTTTATATATATTATATTATATTATATTATATTATTTGTTATTATTTGTTATATTATATTATATTTATATATATATTTCTATATTAACTTTATATATCTTAGTCTTGCTATTATTTCTCCTATTTTATCTTTTTCTACTTTTTTAACTTTTCTTTTAATGTATGTAATTTTCTTTAGGAATGAATTACTAATGTGTTGACACAGGAAATGAGACAACAGAGGCAAAAGGATAGACCCTTGGAAAGATAATATGAGGACTGTGTTATAACTCATGAATCATTACACCTGGAATAATTGTCTTTTCCTCATTTCCTTTCTCCTTCACCCATATGAAAATAGAAATGACAGTCTGGGTCTCCTCCAGAAAGGTTCAGATTTCACTGCAAAACAAGTTCAACAGGCTGGGGGAAATTACTAATATCATTAATGTAGGTACATGGTGCCATGGGGTGGAATGTTCAAGAATTTCAAAACTGTCTTGTAGCAGTTGGCTTTTTGATCCTCCATATCTTCTCTACATGAACCCTAGGGTCTGGACATTGTCACTATATAAACTGAGTTCCCTGCAATCTTCTGGAAGTAAATAATGGTAAAAACTTTCTACAGAAGATCAAACTTCATTTTTAAAAAAAGCCAACTTCTATGCACTGCTGATAAAATTGTAAATTGGAACAACTTCTACAGAGGGAAATGAGAATACATCTATCAGAATTAAAAAGTATACACACTCTGATCTAATAATCCCTAAAGATATCTAAAAATATATAAACCATATTCTTGAATGCAGGTAAAACTCTATATAGTGTCTCACTGAAGCATAGTCCATGATAATATAACATGCTGACCTAAATATTGTCAACATTGACTTCCTAAGTAAACACATTAAATCCATAAAATGTAGCTGTACAAAGAGAACTTTTATTATATAACCGTTTATATTTTGTAAATTTAAAATCATGGTAATATATTACCCATACCAAAAGAAGAAATAGAAAGTAATGAGGCAGAACTCTCCAAAAATAAGAAGAGTGCCTACTTATGTAATAGAAGCCCCATTAACAATGGTATCATTATTAAGTATAAAACATATGTTTCTACAAACTCTTTAAGATAGAATAGAAAATAGTTTTGAACAACATAATCAGTTAGCTTAATCAAAACATGAGCAATAAGTACAGAGACTATTAGAATGCAATTCCAACACTTCTTTTCCATTTTATTTTTCTTCTAATGCTATGAAGAATAACTTCTGGAGTTTTCCTATATTTCTGTACCAATTAAAATATTATAATATTTCCAACTATTGGTTTAGAGTAACTTTAATCCAAAAGAGAGTTAATATATATAATCATTTGGAAGCTTAGAGTACTGTTATGCAATACTAACATTTATGACATATGAAGTACATGGAAAATTTAAGGTTCAGGCATAACTTTTTAATGCCACAGGAATAGTATCTTTGGTTCCTATGAGGAAATAGAGAAAATGAATAAAAAAGGGATGAGTATTAAAAGTTTCACTCTATATAAATCT
This sequence comes from Glis glis, assembly GCA_004027185.1. Classification (NCBI taxonomy): domain Eukaryota; kingdom Metazoa; phylum Chordata; class Mammalia; order Rodentia; family Gliridae; genus Glis; species Glis glis. The sequence goes on from PVJS01004309.1 coordinate 11,343, forward strand.
TTAGGAAATAGCATTCAAATAATATCAAACTAATTAAGCAGGTCTGAGAAAGTATGAATAAAAGTTAATAAATAATTTTTGAACATTTGTCACTGAATATTCATATTTTTAGAATAAATTATGCATACATATACCTGAACCTGACACACACACACATGCAAGCATGCATGTACACACACACCCATTCATTCATTTCATCTGGAGGCAGGAGTTTGCAGAAGGAATTGATGTGATGATAATCTCATTCATCATGAAGAGAGGACAGAGAAAGGGAGCTAGGGGGAAATCTCAATATCAAAACTGGGAAAGGAGAAGCTTGCAAAGAAGATTGAGAAGGAGCATTCAGAGAAACATGAACATGGGCTTGGGAGAGAATAGAGTCCTTGCTGTCTCAGTGCTAAGGGACAAAAAGTTTTGGAGGAAGGTTGATCATTCAGGTTTGATGGTGCAGTGATGACAGGCAATGGCACGTCACAGTGTAGTGGCTGCTAATGTCCTTGACCAGATCAGCTGTGTGGAGTAGTGGGGCATATGAGTGATTGGTTAAAAGCGAAGCTGCTACAGTGTATGTGGGTCATAGCATCTAAACTAAAACTAAATGAAGAGCTTCAGGCAGTGGGAAAAAGAGAGAGATAGGATTGCAAGAAAGATTTTCTAAGTCAGGAAATGTTTGAGAGCTGGGAATATGGATGCCAGTAGTTCAAGCATATGATAGTACACTTAAAACCTATACTAAATGTAAAGGATTTTCCTGATTGAATCCCAATACATAAAAAGGACCTCCATAGAAAAACTAGTGAAATCCAAAGTCTGGAATTTAGTTAATAGTAATGTGCTAATGTTCACTTTTTAGTTTTGACATATGTGTCATGGTTATATAAGATTATAGCATTAGAGAAACCTAGTGACAGGTACATGGGGATTATTTGCATTATTTTTGAAAGTTTTTCTATACACTTGAAAGTATTCCAAGAAAAAGTTTATTTTTAGAAATCCAGGAAAATTCACACTAAAAATATAACTAAAAGCAGACACATGGACACACAGACACACAACACATGCATTCCAAACTGTTAACACACTTTGGATGAACCTGTCTCCACTTCGAATCTCCCACAAGCTGTGGAGTCTAACCATATTCCTGAGTAACAATGCCCAATACGTCCATGATCTTTACTCCCCACCTGATTCTTCCTGGGTCTTGTAGAGCTTCCTAAACTTCTAAAATAACAACTGGCAATAGTGGTGGTAAACTTGTGAGGTCTCTGGTGGTTCTCATCTCCATTCTTCTGTCTGCCTGGCTTGGTCCACTCTCAAATGGCATCGGAGATGGTGCTTGGTGATGAAACAGATTCCATAGAAGCCTGGCTATGTCATACAGGGCACTGCAGCTTCCACTCTGTTCTCTTAAATCCCTTGCCATGGGGTAAACCAGACACTGTCCTGTAAGGATACTCAAACCCACCCCCGGGAGAGGCCCATGCAGAATGGAAAGGAGATCCCTGATCAAGAGCAACACCTACTTCATGGCAAAGTCATGAAGACACCTTAGAGGATGATCCTCCATTCACAGCCATACGTTCTGATGACTTCAGACCCAGTCAGTGTTTAACCACAACTTCATAAGACTCTGAGCTAGAATTTCCCTGCTCAGTTGCTTCTTAATTCTTGACTAACAGAAACCATGACAGAATGAATCATTGTTATTGTTCTAAGAGATGGATTTGGGGGGTAAATTTAGGTAATGAGTACAGATTTTGGTACAAAACAATAAGGGCTGCAATAAAAATTGGAAAACCTAGGATTGGCATTAATATCTAGCAGTGGGCAGAAGCTGGGCATACCTGAGTATCCTAGAGGATATGAACAGATTGTTAGCAGAAGCCTGGCAGCCTTTAAAAGAGTCTACAGTGAGTATTTAGCACAAATTGAGGAAAATGAGAAAAAGGGTCCCATTTATAAAATTGTACAGTGGCAGAAAATTATTTACTATGTAAGATGGGAAATGGAAAAGAATGTACCTAATTTAACTTGGGTGGTCTGTTTAAAGAGATTGCTAGGCCAAGCTTTGAAGGAGACACCTGGCTTCTGCTGTAAAAGGTGAGAGGAGAGAAAGGTAAATAAACACAAAAAATTGTTCTACATGAAGGAACTGGGACTTACTGAGCTTGAAACTGAAACTGTCTCTCATTCATAAGCTCTCCAGGTGGTAAAAGATCTTACAACAAAGAAAAGCCATCCAGACAAAGATCAAACACAGGACATGCCACTGAAACATGGGTCACAGATGAAGTCAACCCGTGGCTAATTCATCACAAAAACACCATTGAAAAGAGAGTCTGAAACAAAGACCACTCAATATGTCCATTCACAAGGAATATGAGACCCAGGGGGAATTATCTCCCAATTAGTCATAAGTACCCTTGGTGTGTGAAATTGACGTAAAGTGCTGGGTAGGAGGTGCACTATAGGTAGTCTCCAGGACATCGTCTACGGAGCCTTGCCCACCAATGTTTAGGACTTTGTGTGGTCTCCCCCACTTTCAATGTGACTTTTGAGGCTATGTTGTAAACGGCAGTGTAGTTTGGGCTGTGGTAGTTTGAGTCATTCTCCTTGAGGGTGACAACCATGCCATGGGGATACTTGAGCATTTCTGTGAAGAAGCCCATAGAAAGAACAACTGGGTCTCATGGCCAACAGCCAGTTCCCACCTGCCCCGCATGCAAGAGGACCACTTTGTGACTGGACCCTCTACCTTACTTAAGACTTCACATAATTACAGCTCCAGAAAGCATCTGACTCAGGCCTCCTGGGACCCTGAACCTGAACTGTACAGTGAATAAAACATAGAAAAGTAATTAGCCTCGAGGTCCTAGGCTCCATCCCCAGCACCACCCAAAACAAAACAAACTCAAGGATCAAATTTGGCTGTGAATGTTATCTAGGGGCAAAACTTAAGGCACACACTTGTAATCCCAGTACTTTGTGAGGCAGAGACCGGAGGATCTGGGTTCGATTCAGCTCTCTCTCTCTCTCTCACTCTACTTAGTGTGGTCCTCTGCAACTTCGTGAGACCCAGTTTCAAAATAAAGTATAAAAAATATGGCCGGGGATGTAGCGAGGAGGTAGAACGCCCCTGGGTTCAATCCCTAGTACCGCAAAAAAAAAACAAAAACAAAAACAACTTAAGGCTTTGGCCCACACATCAGAAGTCTTCTACTCCACCTTCCACCTCACGTGAGATCTCCATGTGACAGTGACCATCAGGCCTGGACTGCCATAACCAGGAATTCACTGTGACATAAGACAGCCCACCTCATCCTTGGATTATATCAGTTATTAAAAAACCTTTCCTTTTATTGAACCGAAATGTAGCCCTCTATAATTTTTGTGTTTAGGTCCCAATGTTTTCAGAGAATAAATCTGATTCTTCAGTATCTTTGAATGTTAATTGCAATGATGCACGAGGGAGTTCAACTCCAAGAAAAAAAGAAAACATTTATTGCCCTAAATTTGGTTATGTACCATGACATCATTGGATTTTCTTGCTTTCATATACTGCAGCAATGATCTCTTGGCACTGTATTTTCTTTGAACAGAGTTGCATACATGAATCCATACAAGTAAAATCAGGTGGTCCAGTTTATCCATCTGAATCTACTTAACATGGAGTGAGCATGCAGTGAGTAATAATACTCTTAAATTCCAAGAGATGTTTACCTGTAGGAACTTGGGGAAGCAGGACTATCTTGAAAAAGTAGGATTTTTCCCTTCAGGATATTTGGAAGAAGTTGCTTCAGTAGTTTAAATGTTTTACTATACATGTCACATCGTGGGAGAAACCTAGTGAAGCATGTGAGAGTGTGGTTTACTTCCTAATAAAATCAATCCCATAACTCCCTGGCTTGTTTTTGGCTGTGAAGCAATCCACTCACAGAGCCACACTGCAGTAATCAGTCTGATGATAAAGGCAGCATTACCATGAGGCTGATGACAATAATGTTTGGATTTGAATCTCATGCAATTTCCATCAATAATTAATATGTTGTTGGGTCAATAAGATAGCTGGATTGCAATCAATATTGCATCATAAAAAAGTAATTGCTTGGCATCTCAATACCATCTTTTAAAATCCAAAATGGATTACAATATTTTATTTCCTTAAGGAGCCAAGTCAGCTTTTTGGTAAAGTGATGAAGTTGTACATGGAAATGCTTAGTGCTTTGCTCAGGACCAGAGATAAAATTACTAGTAAAACTGAGAATATGATCCTCATCTTCTAGAATGTAGCTTCCTTTGTGCAGTCTACAGAGTCACACTTTTCCAGTTTACTTAGATTCATGATTCTATGGGCTTATGACAAGCCCAGGGATGCTGAGGAAGATGACTTATCGGGGGTGACAAAATCACTCAGGATGGAGGGGCTCCTTGTGAATTTGGATGACCATTGATTCTGTCATCACTGGAAACACAGAGCTTTTCTTCCCAAATGACTATCTTGATAAATCCATCTATTCAGATCCAAAATCTGGAGTCTCCAAATAAGAACTACTGATAATGCAGTTCAGTCTAAGGTGGAAAGGCTAGGAAACTCTCCAGAAAAACCATGGAGGAGGTCCAGTTTGAAGAGATGAAGACTGATGTCCCATTCTAACTGCCTTAATCAAAAATGACTGACCACCCAATTTGGAGGAAGGAAGGTTTATTTGCTCACAGTTTTTAGAGATTTAGAGTCTCAGTCCACGTCAGGCCGGGTCTGTGTAGCTTGGGGCCTGGCAGTAGGAATTAGAGAGATGGCAAGTGCTAGACTCTGCTCTCACATTATGGAAGCCAGAGGCAGAGAGAGCAAGGGGAGGAGAGGCCCTTATATAATCCCCAAGGCCACAATACCAGGAACCCCTTTTAGCAACCAAGCCCCGTTTCCAACATTGCTACCTTGTTTCCATGAGGGTTAGGGGGACATTCTAAATCCAAATCATTACACTCTGCCTTTGGCCCTGTAGACCTCGTGGCCACCTCAAAATGCAAAATGCATTTAGTACATCTCCACGAATTCCCATGTCTTAACAGTTCCAGAATCACTCAAAAGTCCACAGTCCAAGTCTCCTCTAAGACTCAAGGTAAACTCTTGGCTATAAGCCCCTGTTAAAACAAAAAGCAAGTTACATACATCTGATGTACAATGGCACAGAGTAAACATTTGCATTCCAAAAGGGAGAAATAGGGCTATAGAAAGAAGGAATGGGACCAAAACAGTATCAAAATCCAGCAGAGCAGGTATTTGATCCTGTAACTCTACTTCTGGCATCCAGGACACATGGTGGTGAGATGTGATCTCCAAGGGGCCTTGGAAGCCCCGCCCCTAGAGTCTGGTTAATTGCAGTGGGTGGCATATCAGCTCTTATAGCCTGTCTCCATTTGTCACAGCTTGCAGCTTTTCCTCATGGTTGTTCCACATTTCTGGCATCTCTACATCTCTGGGTTTTCCTTGCAAACTTGGCTTCACCCTCTCACAGCCTCACAGATTGCCCCATTTGGACCTGATTTCAGGGATTCCAACCCTGCCACACATTGCCTGTTTTCCTGGGCCTTCCTTTGAAATTTGGGGAGAAGCCTCCATGACCCACTTTTTCCAGCAAAGCCAGCATTATGTGAGCACTGAGATACACTGCCAGCAGGAAAGGTAGCCACACCCCCTTTAATCAGTGCCTCTGGACCCTTTTCAAGCACAGCCACTGGGCCCACTTCAATCTGGCCACTGCTGGGCCCGCCTCTACCTGGTCTATGATGGGACTTGCCTCCATCTGGACTTCCACTTCCCCACTTCCATCATGGCCATGATTTACTTCTTCATAATGGCCACTACTGTTTCCTTCCTTTTATCCATCTTACTTTCTTCTGCAACAGTATCTCTCTAGGTCACAATTTTACACAAACCTTTCTGGGGGGGAAGTCTGTCTGCTTTACTTTCTGCTCCCAAAACTCATTGTAAAATTTGCTGAATGTGGACATCAATATCCATAATGCAGTCTGAACACTTTGTTGTTTTGAGATTTCCTCTGCTAGCTTCATCAGTCTATCATCTTTAAATTCAGTCTCACGCAGTTTCAGGACGAGGGCAGAATGCAGATAAGTTATTTGCCAGAATGTAACACATGTGGCCTCTATTCATTTTCCTATGGAGTCCTCTTTGCCCTCTGAAATATCCTGGACACAATCTCTACCATCTGACTTCCTAGCCTCGTTCTTGCCCTTCCAACTTCCTCTCACAAACCAGTTCCAAAATCTCACAATTCACATGGTCAGTGAAATAGCCATGACCCCGCTCCTCTGTCTCCATCAACATTCTCACTGCCATAACCCCAAAAAACTGACCACACAACTTAGAGGAAGGAAGATTTATTTGCTCACAATTTTTGGAGATTTAGAGGTTCAGTCCATGTCAGGCTGGGTGTGTGGAGCTCAGGGCATAGAGATGGAAAGTGGGAAGAAGGAGAACACTAGCTTCCACTCTCACATCATGTAGGCCAGAAGCAGAAACACAGCAAGGGGAGGAGAGAACCTTATATAATCCTCAAGGCCACACCTCTAAGGACCCCTCCTTAACAACAAAGCCCCGCTTCCAATGTTGCTACCTTCATTCTGTGAATGCTAGGGAGACATTCTAAATGCAAACCATTACATGGATCTATGACATTATACATGCATTAAAACCCATAGTACTCTCTAGCACAAATAATAATTTCATTGTGTGAAAGATTTTAAATCACTTGGGAGTTCAGTGGATCCCAAGATGGAACACAGACTGTGCAAAATAATCTAACTGTATAGATGCATGAAACAAAGTAATTGATGGGTGTAGGCGGAAAAGATGCTGACTTAAGTAACATAAGTAACACTGGGAATTAGTGGAATCGAATGTAGAATAACGTAATCTAGAACCAAACAAAGGCAAAGGAAACTATACACAAGCATTGTACTCTGGTTGATAAAGTTATTCCCTAGAGGTTAGCAATTGTGAAACCACTATACATAGTCACTGGGATCAAGCCCTTAAGTTAGTGATGGCAGATGGTGGGGCCAGGTTTCGATAGATGAGCAAAGAAAGAAGACGACATGAATAATTCATAGTGTGTTGATGGATTAGAGATGGAAACATCAGTGTGAACTAATGTTTAGCTCTCTGTGTGTATATGTGTGTTTGCATGTACACATATGGCATCACACATCACAGATGCATATAGATATTTTTAGACATATGGACACACACTGGTCTCCTTTCTTGTTCTGTCAGCTGAGGGGGCCTGGAATCAATGACACCCCAGTAACAAACCACATATGTGTCACCCATATCTTGTTTTATCATGCCATTCCAAATAAAAAGAACCAGGGATACTTAAAAATTTACCGATTCTACAACTGGGTCAGGGAATATAGTAGATGATTATAGAGTTTCTTATAGTAGATGATTATAGAGTTTCTAGTAGTGCCAAAATTAAAGAAATGCTTGAAAAAGTCTATAATCATGAGTGTATATCAGAGAGAAAGGGAAGGCAACTAAAAGAACTCCAAAAGTTCTAATGCTAAAAAACTGAAGCAACAAAATTAAGAAAGTAGTACTGTAACCCAAAGTATAAATTCAATAACTGTGAGTCCAAATTGAAAAAATTTAATGATTGTATGAGAAAACAAAACTGGAGAATGTACAAAATTTTTTGGAGAAGAATTCTAAAGAATTTATGTGGCCAATTCAATCTCAAGGAGGGAAAGGAAGAAGCTTTACAATAGAGACATTTGATGAACATTACTTCCTCCAGCAGATAATCAAGATGAGCATCACCATGCTGACAGCATCTCCTTTGGATATGATGTGATAAAAGCATCTGAGACCCTGCATAGCAGAGGAGCCCAAGAAAGAAATGATGACTAAATGCAGTGTCTTGTTCTGAATGTGGTCTTGGACCAGAAACATGATAGTAGGTAAAAATCAAGGAAACACAAATAATACATACACTTTAGTTGGTAAAAATGTATCAATATTGATTTACTAATAGTAACAATTGTACCTTAATATTTTCATAATGTAAGATATAAATAGGAAAAACTGAGCACAGAGCATTTCGGAACTGTGTACCATCTTTACAAATTTCCCTGTAAAAATATATTTTTAAAATGTTTATGTAAAAATATGGGCTTCTAGGCAAGTTCTTTCCACCTGACAATTCAAAGTGATGATTTTAATAAGAACAAGCAATCAAATCTACAAAAACCACTAGACAAAAAGTACTAGATCATTTCCAGATTGTATGTGATTGTACCTTTTACTTTTCTGATTATTTATTGTGATTTCAACCTATTCATTTTTATTTGGGAAATTTCCAGATGACATTGTTTAACAAAATGAAAACCAAAGTGTATTTTTTCTCAGTAGCTTTGTGAAGGTGAAGTTTGCCTCACCATGGACCTATAAATGGCTGCTGTCCCCAGGACCTCAGGACTGAGTGTTGCAAGGCTACAGGTAAAGCAACAGGATGGCAGGTTGGTGAGGTTCACCCAGGTAGTGGAAGCTGTACTTCCTGTTAAATATAAAGGTTTCTGCTTAACATTCCCTATAATCTTAGCATTACAAAAAATATTGCAAGTATTAGAACATCTTATGAAATAAACATTATTCAGAATTTCCATTAATACTGCCAACTACTTTGCCATCCTGAGAAATTTTATTTATTTGATTGGTAATTTACTGTGGTAAAAAGGAGTCTAAACATCCTTTTTTTTGAAATGGATAAATTCTGATTTCTCAGTATCTCAGAGGAACTGGATAGAGAGAAAATAAATGACAGGACATAGAACAAGTTTCTGTCACAAGTTTCAATTTATAACTCTTATATTAAAGAAGTATTGAATGATTTATCTTAAAATTGGAAAATCTCAGAGTTGAAGTGGATCTTATTGCGTTCCCATTTTAAATCATGATCAACCAGTGGGACACCTAGACATATACCTCAAAAGAACAAACATAATTGTGTATAGCCAGTTTTTAAAAGAAATGTCATTATCCTTAGCCGGGCGTGGTGGTGCATGCTTGTAATCCCAGTACTTTGGGAGGCGGAGACCTAAGGATCCGGGTTCGAGGCCAGCCTCAGCTCTCTCTTCTCTCTCTCTCTCTCTCTCTCTCTCTCCCTGTCTCTCTCTCTCTCTACTTAGTGAGGCCCTCTGCAACTTCGTGAGATCCGGTTTCAAAATAAAGTATAAAAAATAGGGCCGGGGGTGTAGTGCGGAGGTAGAACACCCCTGGGTTCAATCCCTGGTACCGCAAAAAAAAAAAAAGGAAATGTCATTATCCTTGAAGTAATTTATGATTTTAAACATTTCACATTGTTTCTTCAGTTGTTCCCCCATCCCTCAGTAGGCAGGTAGCAGCAAAGGATTATAGAAGTGCAGGGAACAGAGCTCATCTGCTTTGGACGAGGGACACAGCTGCACCCACATGTATGAGCGGTGTCATTTTCTAAAGTGCCCACAGGGGAAGAAAAGGAGAGAACATGATTTCTTGCAAGAACATCCAGGACATGCTGTGGGTCCACTCCTCAGATTCCAGGCTCTCCTCTTGGGTAGGTGTTTGACTTACACAATTCTGGCTTTCATCTCCTATTGCAAGCAGATTCCCCTTGTGATGTCATAATGTGCAGAGATTTTTATGTATTGCTTTATAGTTTTATCTTCCTTCACTTTCTACTGCAGCATGTAGTCTTTGAGACAGAAATCCAAGTTAGTTATTTAGTAGTCTTCCAGTAATGAAAGGATATGGTAACTATTAAATTTTCAAACACTAAAATATATTTTATCTAATTATGTCACCTGATAATTTTATATTTGCAGCTGTCTTAAATGACACCTGCTAATGTGAAATATATGGAAAGCAACCTGAAGTGCTTATATATTCTAAAACATAACAATGAGCTGAAAAATAGTAATGCGTTCTAACAGCAATCATTGAGAAAACCACTAAGGCTTGAATCATACTTTGTCACAGAGGCCACTGCACGGCAAGCTTTAGAAGCAGGGGCTGTGTTTAACTCATCTTTATGTTGCTCCAGCCTCTTGGGTGGTGGGTGCTTAATAAGCATGGGCTGGATGGAATTGCTCACCGGGATTGGTTAAGGGAAGGCAACTGAAAGCAGAGAACTTCCCACTGTTGCTGCAATCAGTGCAGAATATTCCAGTGATAAAACGTTGCCAAAGTCACAAAACATTCTGATACATCCGTTAGAGAGCACTGACTGCAGGATTACAAATTATGTAAAAAGCAATCACTGAAAAGCCATTTGTAAAAAGGTTTTGCAGTAATCTTATACATTTTTACCATCATAACATCAAACTGGTTTCGGTCCCCAGAAAGTACAATCCCAGTAATCCTCTGAATCTAATTATATTCATTTAGGACCTTGTATCAGACTGAGAAAAAGAGATTGAATTGAGAACTGTCTCCATCTGTTTTATTACCAAAGACTTCTGTCCAGAAACTACTAACCAAAGTCCAAATTTCATTTTCAAGGTATGAACAGAAAGAGAGGCTGGACTGCAAAGATTTTATTCCATGTTTCCCTCAAGGGGGTGATAATTATTTCCAATCTGAAGTGATCCCCATTAGAGTTAGAATATAGAGGAAAATTTAAGTTTTGTTTGAGCTCTTAGAACTTATTAAAAACCTTAGTTCTTCTTCATGATTTAACTGTGTGTAGGGTAAATCATTTGTCAAGAACTCCTAAGGGTGAATAGCACTAAATTAGTTGGTTATAAACATTACCACCAAAGCAAAACTTTTCGATACCAGCAATGGTTTATAACCCTAGAAATTCTCATAGAGCTTTTAATGTGCTGAAATTTGAGCATGATGAAAAGCTAGTGACATGATATGGCTGGTCTTTTGGAAATTAGTGGAATTATTTTAGAGATCATTCTTTAGGAAAATGAATTAAGAAAATATTTTGTTTTCAAGGCTGAATTTGATGGTAATTATCCAAAGCTAATTTTCTCATCTAAAAGGCATTCACATGGCATTAAGCACCTTATATAAATAATATCTCATTTATATTCACATTGGTCATGTATATTATTAAAAATAATGAAAAATAATTACTACTCTTAAAATAAAAATGAAATATATTATTTCTTTTCTATAGATAGAAAAATTGAGAATAATTGCCTCGTTCACTCTTATACTCTTGGAAAGTGACCTACAAGAGGCTCCTATTCTTGATTGTATCTTAGTTTTTATTTTTTTTAAATTATGAACTCCAAAAAGGAGAGTGTCAAAAATATAGAGAAAATGGCAGAACCACAAGATGATAACTGGCCACTGTCATTTATCCATTTGAAATGGATAAATTCTGATTTCTCAGTACCTCAGAGGAACTGGACAGAGAGAAAAATAAAAGACGGGACATAGAGCAGCTATTATAGCAGTTATTACATATTCTATTTTCACCACCAAGACCATTTTTTGTGTGTGACAAGAAGAAGATTTTCTAATTTTCAGGTTCCAGGAATAAAAATATTCTTAAGGGATTTTACCATTAATCCAGGGAAATTTATCTGTCCAGGTGACCAGTGAAAAGATTCCAGAATCAAATCCTCATTACTCTGTCATGGACTGGATAAGTCCGAGATCTGTAATTTCTCTTTTCTTAAATCTATTCAAATTGTCACATAGAAATTATAACAGAAGCTATTACAAGATTATAAAAATAATATAAAATCATAACAAATAATTAAAAATTGTGGCAGACACACTGTGGGATGCCCCCCAGCATTTACGCCATTGAGTAACCTCCTCCTCTGGAGTGCGGCAGAAGTCATGACTTGTTCCAACAACAGCGTGGTGAGCGTCAGGAGATGCCATTCTTTGGATGGGGTTACACTGGCAAAATGGTCAGATTCCACTCCCTTCATTAAGTTACATTTGAGGGCAAAAACAATAGGTCATACAAGTAACTGAGGTTGCAGATTAACTGAATTATTTTTTCTTCTATTTTATTTATTTATTTATTTTAATATGTTTTTATTGGTGCATTGTAGTCTCACATCACAATGAGTATCAGTTTAGTGTTAACATACATGCAGTTTTGAGTCAAGGAGAAAGGGAGATATCCTGAGTGGACTTCATTAAATCAGGTGAAAGTCCTAGAAAGTGAACTGGGACCTTGCATGAGAAGATGACCTGGAAGAAGCAAACTGCCATGTCAGGGTTGATCATGATAAGGGTCCTGAGGCAGAGGTAATAGTAGTGAATGACTGAATCTCAGAGACGTAACACGGACTGAGGTAGGAGGATCGCAGGTTCAAAGCCAGCCTGTACAATTTAGCAAGACCTTGTCTCTAAACAAACAAACAAACAAACAAACAAGCAAGCAAATAAATAAATTGGAAAGGCATGAGGTGTAGCTCAGTGTTAGAGCCCACCTGGATTAGACCCCCAGTGCAGCAAAAACAAAAAGTGTACATTTCTATTTGTTTCAGTTTGAGCACATCTAGAAGCACTTTCTGAATGCCTCATCTATGCAAACTACAGGATAAATTTTGCTGAAAATGCATCAAGTACATTTTCAGAGCAAAAACAATGTAACAGTGCAGCAGCAAGTGATCCATCGATCAAGGCATTACAGCCAGGACCTGTCTACAATTCATCAAAGCTTATCTCACGACCCTGCTTTTCTTTTCAGCTTTCTGCTCATTTGAAGCACTATCACCTATTTTGCATTTAGATGAGGCTTGCATTGATTCAGAAACGCCAGGGTGAACGAAATGGAATAATGACAATCTCAAAGTAGCAGAGAGCGGCTCCCAGAGGGATGATGGGTGGGTCACTTGAACCTAGCAATTACCTGTCCACAAACAGCAGGTTTTCCACTGTGTATTTCTCCCAGAATCTGTGAAAGCAGGAAGGATCTAGAGGCAAGACTCTGGGACTGCACACATTTTTCATAATTGAATTATACAGAAAGAATAACTATCCCAGGCTTCATCTTCCAAAATTAAGTACCGTTGGAAGTATCCTAAGGAGTTTCCTGGGATATATGTAAATTATAGTTCCCACAAAAACAGTCATAAAAAAACAACAAAACAAAAAATACACAGTTGGAGAATAAATTATCCTTGACCTATCAGGCAATTTTAGTGTTCAGTAGTACAGAGGTTGTGGGATTCAACTGACTATTAACCAACATCTACACATTGGATTACCCCATGGACTCTGAATAAATAGTACCCCCTACCAGCCTATCCCCCTAAGACTTGAAAAAGCTGAAAAATTTACAGAAATGCATTCATATGCTCACCAAAACAAGACATGCACAAGTCTATTAGAGCATTACTTATAATGACCACAAAGTGGAAATTATCCAAAGTGGCCACCAGCAGCAGGATCAATTGTGGTATATTTCTACAATGGATATGGATACTGCCATAAAAATGAACGCAGCACTGGCATTTGCAATGCTCATGAAAATATCTCACAGATATAACGTTGGGCAAGAGAACCCAGCCCACAGGAGTCCAGTTCACATCCTATGATTCTATTTTTACCAATTCCTCTGTGGTATTAGATTTCAGGATAGTAGTCAGTTTTAGGCAGGAGATAGACATTATTGGGAAGGGGCAAAAAGGTATCTCCTAGCGAGGTGGAAGTATCCTATTGCTGGATCTAGCGGCAGTTACACAGTAGATGTCATTGGATAAAGAAATATTAAAAAGTGTACTCTGATCTGTATACTCTTCCTCATGTATAGTATACTTCAGTGTAGAAAGTTCATTGAAAAAATATAAAGATGGCGGTCAAAATATAACCTGTATTATTGATAAAGGCAAAACTGGAAAATGTAGCTGATGTGAGAGCTCACTGAATTCCAGAATCAGACTGAGTTTCTTTTCCTTCCTTCCTTCCTTCCTTTATTTATTTATTTATTTATTTATTTTTTTTTTGGGTGTGTGTGGTACTGGGGATTGAACCCAGGGGCATTCTACCTTTGAGGTACACCTTACAGCCCTTTTTAATTTTTTTAAAATTTTGAACAGGGTCTCAATAAGTTGTGGGGAGGGTCTCCCATAAATTGCTGAGGCTGGCTGCAAACCTGAGATCCTATTGTCTTAGCCTCCCAAGTACTGGGATTATAGGTGTGCACCACTACACCAGGCTCAACCTGAGTTTTCTATCCAGCCCCCTCTGTACAATGATACAGCATGAAGGAATTGAGGTGATCCTCGGGCAGGCCCGGGGTAAAGCAGAGGACAGAGCTCAGGGGCACATGCACAGTTCTTCTCCCCAAATCCACCAATTAGAAGGGTCACTGCCCTACCTGGAGGCAGAATGCTGAAAAAGTGAGACCCAAAGATTCGATCCTTCACAGGAAGAAAGGCAGCTCCTCAGCAATCCCCATCTGTTAAGTCATGTCTAATAAATTCACTCTTTTAAGAACCAAGCCTTAAACATATTACCATATGGAGAGACTTCATACCAGTTCTGGAAGCTGAGTCGAAGGTGCTGGTGCACGTCATATCCCATAAATCAAAGCTTAACCTGATAATAAGGGATGGTATGAGGGATTTGTTAAAAATAAATTATGTATGATAAGTAACCAAAGGAAGGCATTGGCACATCTCAGCTAAAAATGTGAAGTTGATCATCCGATGCAGAGTTGCAGTTCTGTATTTAGAATAAAGAAAATTGTGAGCAGAGAGCCAAATCATGCCTGGGAGAAACACTGCCCTAATCCTGGTAAACACTGTAAGGTCATGCGGAGACCTCCTTCTCTGCAGAAGACTAAAGAGGCTCCAGGTCACCATGCTGCTGTTAGGTAGCTAGATAGATGAGCAGGTGGGCAGGCATGGGGACCTGAGGGACCTGAGGGGAAATTTAAGCAGGCTGTCATAAAAGGAAATACAAGACTCCCTGCCCAGCTGCTGTTAGAGAACTACCTAGATATCAGAAGGCTGTCACTTACCTCCATGGGAAAGTTTCCAACATGGAGCAACAGCATTAAAGTGTGGCACAAAAAGAGACAGTGACCTCCCCAAATGCATAGTCATGAGGAGAAAAGGTTTCCAGACTGAATAAAGCTCTCCACAAGGAAGACTCCATGCCATTTTCCACTTCCAGAAATGGACCACTTCAGGCCCTCTCTCTGGAGTGTCACCTCTTCATTTCATGCAAGTTTCTACCCTGGAAGCAATCCTTTCTAGATTCTGTCTCCTGAACATAACCAGAATTTTTTTCTGGAAGATAACCCAACCCTTTCTCTGTAAAGTAACCTGTTCATCATTGTCTTCTCTTAAACTGTGCCATTTTCCTAAATCAACCTCTTGTGATCTCTATTTATGCTTTACATTTGAAATCATTATCTTGGGAAGCAAGGACTGAGGAAGAGACACCACTGTCCTAAAATATTTATTTCTAGGAAAGATTACTGCCTGGTTACACTGTGAGGCAATCTCCTTCACCGTGGCTGGTCAAAAACCTTCCATATTTCAGAATATCAGGAACTTACACTTCTTTAAGGAATAGTACCATCTTCCCTCATCCCTTCCATGGTCCTGTTTTCCAGGGGACTTCTAGAATTTCTATGTAGGATGCGTTTAAGGCAGTAGTCTGGACAGGAGGCTCCAGGAGTGCTGATCTGAGAAGGAATTTGCTTTTTCAATTGTCTCATATGGTAGACTTATTTTGCATGCCAGGGTTGGGAGTGAGTATGAGATTATGGAAGGACTCAAGTCCCTCAAGCCACCCTCAGCAGCACCTCTTCCTCCTCCAACAATTTAAATTCAGAGATTGCCCACCCAATCAGTAGAACTATAAATTATATGGCAAAACATCTCTTCTCTTTCTCAAAATAATGATGGTAACAACTACTTAGGATTTATGCTAACTCACACATTAGGAGGTATGTTGTAGGGCCCTCTCCATATGCTTTCTCCATGGCTCCCTAAAATAGTCATGCTGGGGCTCATCCTGCAGCAAATTCTCTAGTAGTTTGAAGGTCCAGTAAGGGCTGGATTGCAGGGATCTCAGTGGCCTGGTGTGACATTGATCGGTACATAACTGACTTCTATAGAGCAGAATAATTCATTTTAGGTGCCCAGGAACCAGTTCTGAGGATGGTACCCAGAGAACTATTGTCAGCCTTCAGCAAGCTCATAGTTATGCTTACAATTAGGCAACATTCACTTCTGGTGGCAGACTTAAAGCTCCTCTATTTACTGGGAGGGAGAAATGTTTACAAACATGAACAAAGACATAAATGATGATGGATTCCATTAAAAACAGTAAAGCATTTGGTTGTGTGTGGGAAGTTTACAAATCGTTAAATGTGTTTACCCTGTACACCTGTGTAATTCATTCTGAGTAATTCATCTGAAAGATACTATGAGCTAGAATACATCAGTAATCCTGAGGTAGCTGAGCAGCTTAAAAATAACCCCCCCAAAATGCACTTGAGATGAAAACAAATATAGCTCATTTATGGATTTAGAATGTTTACAAGCAGAACTAGCCATATAATTTTATGGGATCAGTGCAAAAAATGGAACTGTGCCCTTTGACCAAACTCTCCTGGTTTCCCCCACTACTACCCTCTCTCCTGCCTCTCATAAATAGCATTTTACTGTCTACTTCCATAAATGTGGCACTTTAAAGATTTCCCTATAAGAGAGATTATGCAGTATTTACCTTTCTGTCTGTGGTATACTTCACTTAGCATAATATCCTTCATCTATGTTGTCCAAAATGGCAGGATTTCTTTCTTTCTTAAGGCTGAATGATATTACAGCACAAACATACACATAGCATTTCCTTTATCTATTCATCCATTAATAGACACTTAGGTTAATTTCATATCTTAGCTATTCTCTTGTGAATAATGCCATGAAAAACAGGAATACAGATGGCTTTTCAAGAGACTGATGTCATTTACTTTGGATATAAATCCAGGAAGTTCTATTTGTACTTTTATGAGGAAACTTGGTACTCTTTTTTACTAATTTAAATTCCCACAAACAGTGTGCAAGAGTTCCTGTTTCTCTAGATTCTCACCAACATTTGATTCTTTTGGTCTTTTTGATAATAGCCATTCTGGGAAGTTGTAAGGTGCTATCTCATTATAGTTTTGGTTTATGCAGGATAAGTAAGTTCTAGAAATATGAAATAGAACATGGAGACTATAGTTAATGATATTCTATTGCATTCTTGAAATTTGCCAAAGGAGGTCTGAAGTGTTATCACACACAAATTGTGAACTGTGTGAAGAGGTGAAGACATTAACTCTCTCAAATGCAGCCATCAGTTCACTACATATACATACATCAGAACACTAATGATATACATCTTAAGTATAGAAAACATTAATATTTTAAAATGAAAATAAGGGGCCCTTTCTTCAAAGAGCAAGAAAAATGTTAAGTTACTAAAATATAGGCATTTTGTTTAAAGACATTTTTTACTAATAAATTTATTTGGAGTCATTTTTATACATGAGTAATATGAACATAAATTACAAAAATAACATTTTGGAGTAATTAGTTAGACAATAAGTAAATAATAATATTCATCAATTTCATACCTGTATTGAGCATAAGACTTCTATGGTTCACTTTCCTGAAAATTCTTACAGTGCGTCATCAAAATGTATACTTTAGCAATTTTATATTCCTTGATGTAATTGGAAGCAATATAATTTTTCTTGGTAAATGTAAGACTGCAATAATTTTGATATGTTTTAATTTTGAGTAGAATCTTTTTGCTGATGCAAATGTTACTAAAGAATATTAAGTAGGTTATGACAACATCAGGAAAAATATCTGATAAATTATTTTAAAATATAAATTTTGTTGCTTCTAAACTTGCTGATTCTTATGAAATTATTTTTGAAAAATATTTAATTCCTTAAGCACATCAAGTTTAAGTCTGAATTTAGATTTAAATGTACATTTACATTTTAAAAATCATATTTTAATGATTCCTCTGGCATTTCCTGAAACTTGTACAAGAAACAAAAAAGGCAGACTCATGATTCACACACATTCCAAAGTGCCTTTTTTATGTATCCAATCACTATATCTTTGATAGCAAGGTAATTGATTTTAAAATTATCTTCCTCATTAATACTGGCTTACCTAAAGCTTCATATGAATATGATGTTATTTACCATCAAGTGCAATAATCTTCTAATTTAATTTCTGTTTCTAAGCCTGTGGGTATTTACTTTGCAGTTTTTCAGCAGTTTTCACACAGACTCTAATTCTCTGGAGGTTTCTAATAATCTATGATATACTTTATCAATGTGTCTCTGCCTATGCTTTTATGTTGTAATTATTTACTGAATAAAATTATTTATTTCTATTAAATAATTTATAATAGTTTTGTAAAAAAAATTTCTAGCCAGAGATGCAGAAGTTTCTTTCCCTGCACTTAAGCGGAAGAGGAAACTGCAGATGTGGCTGAGGAGGAATTCCATAGAGCAGGTGGTATTCGGTTTGGATCTCTGGAGCCTTCAGGGTGATAGGGAGAAGGGGTCTGGGCCCCTGGGCAGTGGAACAGCACTAACAATGCACAGAGGAGCCGAGAGCATCACTTGGTTTAGTAGTGATAGAAATCATGTCATCCGGAGCCCTGGATGTGCAGACTGGAGAGGTGGGAATGAGACTGAGCTTCACGCATCTGTCAATGTTGAATAGGCAAGAGCCTGGACCACCCTGGAGAAGAACAACTGTGAATAAACTTCAAATGGTAGTACTGGGATTAACTAGACTGAGTTCAGTGAGGAATGGAGGAAAATGAGCTAATGAGCTGAGTTTCTTTCTTTTGCAGACAATGGTAAGAGCTGAGACGACTTTCCTAGAGTCTTGAGGGCCCTGACTCCTACACGGAGGACTGAGAAGCTAATAGTCACTTTTGGGGCACTTGCACAGAGGGAGTTCAGAGACAACTCCCCCAGCCCACACTGCCTGGAAGGAGAAGAGAAGGGAGAGTTTGGCAATTACCTGAAAAAGAGAAAAGAGCAAAAAGGTGTGCGCATGCTTCTAAGGTGGCAGCAGAAGCAGAAACTTCAGTGACACAGGGAGAGCTGAGGGTTGCCAGGTGGGGGCAGGCCTGAAACCCCCAGCACAGGTCAGCTGGCCCGTCCCTCTTACGCCTCTGGTCTTGTCATCTTCTGTCTTCCACAGCATTTGCAAAGTTCTCAAATAGATTAAGAAGCCACACTTGATGAGTTTATTTGCTTACACATTTCCCAGTTTAGAACCACCTATGCACTCTATACTAATTTTGGCAGGAAATATAACCAAAACTTGTTCTTGCCTGAGACTAGTTTTAGTATAGATTATGTTTTCTCTTCTACCCATCTTTCTGTAATAGCCTGATCTGAAATTATTTTGCTCCCATAATTTGGTACCAATTATCTGATCCTCCAGTCTTATCAGCATGATGAAATGGATTAACATCTTTAGATTTTCATCAAAATTTCAACTTTATTATCTGCATAGATTTATATTTCAGAAGAAAACAGAAACTACAATCCAAAATTGAGGCTCAAATCATATAATAAACAGGTGTTTAAGAGTACAAAACTTCCTTGAAAATTAAAAATAGAACTTACCATATGATCCAGCAATCCCAACGTATACATGTACTGAAATATCACGTTAGCCTGTAAATGTGTAGAATTTTACATGTCAGTTAAGAAAGTACATTAGAGAAAACACTGCCCACTATGACCACAGCGTCCAGGGGGCAAGATCGCAGAAGAGCAGCCATTAGGCTGACTCAGCCCAGAGGTGGCAGGAAGACACCACCAGGGGATGCTCTGGGCTGGCAGATGCCACCACCATGTTCACTGCTGAGGGGACTCTGGAGAGAGAGCAAATTCTAGGCTGAATTCTACATTTGTTAGTTTTCCCGGAGCCTCTTTCTCTAGGCACCATACATCCCCTTGGGCCACGCTCTTTACAACTTCCTCAGCTCAACTTCAAACCTCTGCCTTTCTCTCCAGTTTTATAAAGACATTTTCAATTTGATTCCAAAGGCATGGATATTATGTTCTGGCTGGAAGATAAGAGATGAATAACGATGGATAAAAGATGGGCATAACTTCAATACATGAATAATGTACAATACTCTGGTGAAGAAGTAGCCCACAAATCTTAGGGAAGACCCTAAAATGAATAAAACACATTATGGAAGCAACCCAGTGAATCTCTGCTCCCTTCCCTGTAGTCATTGCAATGTACTTCATGGGGTGGGCTTTGATGTTTGCACACCCCAGCCCCGCTTTGCCCATAAGTATAGATCAGCCAGTAAGAGGAGCCTTTCAAACATGGTTTGCAGGACTGAAGTTATTCAGATACCAGAATATTTAAGAGCCTATAATTTCATTGTTGGCTCAAAGTAGAAGAGGAAAATAGGAAAAGTTGTGAATCTAAAAAATAAAAATATAAAATGACAAATTGTGGACTCAATGACTGTGTTGAGATGGAGTGAGTTGATTTAAAGTAATTTTTGCATTAGCTGCTTTTCTGTTTGGATGGGAAAATTAAATCTCTATATAAAAGAAACTGGGTAGCACTACATCTTCCAAGATTTTCTAATAAAAATTTTCCAAAACCACAGAAAATTAAAAGTAGTGTTTATAATGAATTATTATAAAATTATTATAAAATTATAAAAATATCTAACATCTGGATTTTATCATACTTGCTTTGTTACACATCTATACATCTATTCATCATTTAATCCATTTTGGGGAGCACTTCAAAGAAATTGCAAATGTAAGTGCACACCTTTAAATACTTAAACATTGGTATCATCAATTATAGTTCAATATTTCTTTATATATTTTATATAAAATTTATACACAATGAAATGCACCAATAGCAAGTGTACATTTGGTGAGTTTAACCCAACACTTACACCATAACTCAATCCCCTATTGAATATAAAATGTTACCCTCAGCACAGAAAGTTTCTTATTAAGCCTCTTCCAAAAAACAGTCACTCCCCCTTCATCCAAATTGCCAATCATTATTTAGATTTATTTTTCCCCAAACAAGATCAGTTTTGCCTTGTTGTAGAATTCCCTGTAAATGAAATGGAACCATATGTCCGCACATGTGCAGAGATTATTATTTTTGCTCAGCATATTTTTGTGACATATTTATGTTCTTAAATGCATCAAAAATTTAATATTTTTATTGTGGAATAATGTTCCATTATGGGTATATTCCAAATCTTATATATCTATTCATTGTTGAGGGAGACCAGAAATGCTGTTCAGTTTTTAACTAGTATAAGTGAAGCTGCTATGAAAATTCTTGGAAAAATCTGTTTGTGAACATGTTTTCACTTTTCTTGAGTAAATAATTAGGAGAAGTGATTAATCATAGGGAAGCTGGATATTTAGCTTTATAAGAAGTCACCATAATATGTTACTTTGGATGGATGGATGGATGGATGGATGGATGGATAGATGGATGGTTGGATGGATGGATGGATGGATAGATGGATGGATGGATATTGTAGCTCAAATTGCTCTAGCTTTGGCTCTTGGGAGCTCTGTAACTTGGTACCTCTACCCTTCCACATATATGTGATGTTTTTGTTGATGATCTTTACCAAAGTGAAGTTCTTTTTTATTTTAGGTTGTTAAGATATGTTTTTTCATGAACAGATGTTAGACTTGTCAAATGCTTTTCCATCAATTAAAGTGATTGTGTGGCATATCTTTTTTAGACTATTAATGTGGAAAATCATATTTACTCCTTTTTATAAGTTATGGATTATTTTCTTGTCCCCAGAATAACTCTCCAATTGGTGGATGTGTGTTATGTAGTAGTTTGCTAATTGGTTGGCTAATATCTATTTTGCTAATATTTTATTGAGGATTTTTGTGTTCATGTTCTTAAGGAAAAATGGTATATATTATTCTCTTTCTCTTTTTTAAATAATGTCTTTGGTTTGGTATTAGGGAAATACTGTGCTCAAAATCAACCTTGGCAGTGTTCCTTATATTTTCAGGAGGCAATTGTGTTAAGTTGCTATTTCTTTTCTAAAGTTTGATGACTCCACTAATGAAGGCATGTAAGCCTGAAGTTTAATTTTTAAGAAGTTTTATTAACTAATAATTCAATTTTCTTTGTGGTCATGGGACTATTCAGATTACCTGTTAGGTTTTGGGTTAGTTTCAGTGGTTTGTAATATTTAAGGAATTCTTTCATCTTATCTAATGTCAAATTTACATGTAGTGATCTGTTCATAGTGTTCTCTTATGATGTGATTATTCTTATTATTAGTGAATGCTTATTATCATTAGTGTTAACTCCCTTCTAGATTTTTGGAACTGTGTTTTCTTTTTTTCTTTACTAGCATTGCAAGAGGTTTATCAACTTTATTGATTTTCTCAAGAGAACAGTTTTGATCTATTAGTTTTTTTTCTATTGTTCTGTATTCATTTTCATTGATTTCTGCTCTTAGATTTTTATTTGTTTCTTTCTTCTTGATTTTGATTTGTTTTGATCTTGATCTTTTTTTCCAGTGAGTTAGATTATTGATTTAATGTCCTTGGTTATTTTTAAGTAGTATATCTTTCCTTTTCAGCACAATTTGTTTGCATTTCACATATTTTGATATGATGTGCGTTCATTTTCAGTCAATTTGATATAGCTTTCTAATTCCTTTGAGACATCTTTAACCCATGGATTACTAGATATATGTTATTTTATTTAAAAGTATTTGATACTTGTGATAGTTGGTCTGGTTTGTCAACTTGACCCACCTAAGATCATGTGACTTTGGTTGTGTAACAGCAGATTGAACTGGAAGTCTTGCCTTAGATGTGGGTAGCAGGGTTCTGATAGGTGCAGGACTTAGATAAAAGAAGGAGAAAGCCACGTAGAGGGAGCCACGACTCTTCCTGAAGAAAACGCATCTGCTCTCGTCTGAGATCGGCGGTCTCCAACTTTGCCATTTCCTTGAAGAGCTTCTTGATCTTCTGCTCTTGTCTGAGATCGTCAGCCTCCAGCCTTCAAACTAAACTTCACCATCGTTTCTCCAAAGAGCTTCCTTATCTTCACATCTTGGACTGGACTGAATTGGTGGTTGCTTCAATCCTAAGGCTCCAGCTCTTAGACCACCCGACCAGCTACTGATTCCTCTGATTGTTCACGTGAGGTCGAAACTCAGGACTACATTGTGAGCTGATCTAATAAATCCCTTTTTCATATACTCATTCTGTGAATTCTGTTAATCTAGTGAACCCTGACCAATACAATGCTTTTTCTCATTTATTTGTTATTGATATCTAATTAAATTGCAATATAGTTAAAGAGCATATGTGTATGATTTCTAATATTTTAAACATGTTTAAGCTTGTTTTATGGTGCAATAAAATCTGTCCTGGTGGATACACTTTGCACACTTTGAAAGAATGGCTATTCTGCTGTCGATGTCTGGAAGGTTCTATCAATATCCGCTAGATGCATTTGTTGGTGGTGCTGTTCAGTTCTTGCATTATTTTCTGATTTTTTCATCTAGTCGTTATATCAGTTACAGAGGGTGGTTATTAATGTACCCACTTCTAATTTTGAATATACCTATTTCCTCTCTAAGTTCTTCGTTTTCTTTTTAAAGTGTATTTTTCACAAATTATAATTTTACATGACGTATTCAATGATGTTATGATGTATGTATACACTTTGGCATGATTAAATGAAAATAATAAACCTATCCATAACTTTCAATGCTTAACATTTATTCCTCCTGTCTAACTGCAAGTTTGTGCCCTTTGACCACCATGTTCCCACCACCCTCCAACCTCTGGTATCCACCATTCTACTCTCTGCTCCTATGACTTTGAACAACTGGATTCAATGAAGTAGAGATTTTTCTGTTCACATATTTTGAGTCTTTGTTGTTTGGTGCATATGCATACAGGACTGTTATATCTTCTTGTTGAATAGCACTTCTGTATTATTTAATGTCCTCTTTTGTCCCTGGAATATTTCGTTCTGAGTGTAATTGGCTAGTATTAATATATAGCCACTTAAGTTTCTGCTTGATTAATGCTTGCATGGCATATCTTTCCTAATTCTCATCTCTTTTGCTTACCTTTATTTTTATACTGAAAGTGAGCTTGGGGTCTGCAGGTTAGCTCACTGGTGGGGCGCTTGCCTAGCATGTGCAATGCCCTAGGTTCCATCTACAGCACCATGAGAAAAGGGGAGTTTCTTGTAAGCAGCATGGTTTATTAATCTGTTTCACTCATTCTGACAGTTTCTGTGTTTAGACCATCCACATTTGGTAATTACTGATATGCTAGCATTTATATCTGCTATTTTATTATTTGTTTGAGTCGCTGACTTTTAATTTCATTTTGTTGCTATATCTAAAAGCTGTAATAATAGAATTAAAGTGTTTGAAAGTAATGGGGGAAGATGTTCATTTATAAATCTTAAAATACATATTTTGGAAATGTTTATGTAATGAGTATAGTTTGTGAAGAGTATTAAAATAAACTGGCAGGGTGCTAATGAGTTCGGGGTTTCTTTGGGAGTGATAAAATACTCTGAAATTAGATTAGTGTGACAATCACACAATTCTGTGTGGTATTAAAAGCCAATGTATTGTATATTTTATGTGAGTAAATTCTATGACATATGACTAATATCTTAATAACACTGTTAGAATTCAAAGATAAAAAAATAAAAACCTGCTAAAAATTTGGTGGTCATTTTTCACTAGTTTTATTATTAAAAACTTAAGCAAGAAAAACAAATAAACAAAAAACCTAAATCTGAATATGAAAACAAATAAGGTTAGAACTTTAATAAAATGACAGTATCACTTAAAATTTTTACAAGATAATTCCATAGTGATAGCTCCAGGAAGCATTCTACCTCAGTAATGTCATAGCTGTAAGTCTGTAGTCTCTGGATATTTTAATTGCATTCCCACTTGAATTCTTCCTTTTTATAGATAAATGTGAAAGAGCAAAGAACACTTGAAAATATAAAGAAATAAAAATGTAAGCAATGTACAAACTGTTACTGAGCTGAAAAGATTTGGACTTTCCCCCTAAATACGTGCACCTTATACTGAATATATCCAAATACCATACTCTCCAGTAATAGGGACCTCTCCCTCTCTCTGTGGGTAGCACCCCCATGTGCATGCTTAAGCCAGAGCCTACCATCATCTCTGTGTTCTCTCTGTCACACCAACAAGGGAGTGTATTCTTGAACTGTTTCTCAGAGCATTTCCTTCCCTGGCATAGCCCAAGCTCATGATTATTTCATTGATACTCTGACTAGTGCTTTCTGGTTTGTGCACAGGGCTGTTTGCAAAAACCTTTCCTCCTGTATGCTGAGAACCTCTCACTGACCACTCCCACATTTTCATGGTATCAGGTCCCTTGTCCATACCATGCATCTTCCACAAATAGCATTTTCTTCTCTGAATCTTTTCCTGTCTTCTTGATACTTGTTTTTCTCATACTCATGAGACTATATAGAGTCTTACCTTCTTACAAAAGTTCTATTTGCTTACCTGGGCTCACCCAGCTCTGTTTCATGTACATGTTTAATATTATATGACAATGACCTTGGCTTTTTAAAAAAAATCTTCCCATCTCTTCCACTAAGTGGTGAGGTTATTGAGAGAATTCTTCATGTGTTGTCTATCTTTGAACTTTGTCCATCTTTGAATCACTTTTTGGCAGTTCTGGGACCTAGTAAATATGTGTTAAATTTGTGTTGATTTGTTTCTATACCCATATGTCCTGAAATCTGTGAGGAAGATATTTTCCTAGACATTTTGAATTTCTTATAGCTGATATGCACTGGTTTCTTAAACACAGGTCTCATGTTGAAATATCAACCAAGTGTCTAGCACAGTTGAAGGAACACTAAATTAGCACAGAGCAATGGATTTGAGTACTGTATCTATGACTGTAAGTTTTTAATAAGCTACTGTTCTCTTATGCAATCTATTGCATGGCATATATATATATATATATATATATATATATATATATATATATTCTTGAATCCAACTACCTGGGCTAAAATCCTAACTCTTCCTCTTAACTCAGAAAATAGCTTAATATAATAAACACTGCCACATGTTGCTGAATTCCGGTTTTCTGTAGTGGGCATAGCCAAGATCACAATCCTTGGCCCTCGTACAGTTAAGGACCTAAGACTAGTTCTAGCCAATGGAATTCACATAGCAGTTAATCTCACTTGGTTCAAAACATTTAAAAATTGCTCCATAACATTCCAGATTTTTCTCTGCCACAGTGACAAGAAAGACACAAAGAAAGAAATAAGGAGAAAGTGTGCAGGTTTCTGAATTATCACAAAATATAATTGTTTACCTACCTCATAGGTCAAGAAAAAGAATACAAGAAGAGGAGTTATCCAAAAATGTTCTCATGCCAACTCCTTAGTTCTTGCTCCTTTTCTAATCCTGGAGTTAACTCTTGCCCCAGCTTCTAACACCACAGTTTTTTTCTGTATACTTGCCTGAACAGTCCGTGTGTGCACTTGTGTACATATCTCCTTTCACTCGGCTTCACACTTGTAAGATGTTGTCCTGCTGAATGGGTTAAGCCACTCTCACACAATCAATTGTACAAGATAATTTAGTATAAGAAAGTAATCAAACCACAAGGAAATCCCTCTTCAATGCATCCGTAATATTAATCAGTAATAATGTAAATCAGTAATGTTAAAGCAACACATCCCAGGGATCCTGCACCAGTAATAGCAGGATTACAGCACCAGAGCAGGGGGACCTGAAACCTCCAGAGTGGAACTTGGAGGTCCCATCAGCAGCCTCTCTGCGGTCCTGGTCAGAAATATGGAGTCGAGACTCTGAGTCTACTCCACCAGTGAGAACTCAAGCAGATGCCACAATCTTCTCTCTTTTTATTTTGGGCACTGGGGATTGAACCCAGGTGTATTCTACCTCCGAGCTACACCCCCAGCCCTACTTTTTATTCTTTATTTTGAAACAGAGTCTCACTAAGTTGCAGAGGGCCTCACTAAGTAACTGAGGCTGGCCACGAACCCATATCCTCCTGTCTCAGCCTCCCAAATACTGGGATTACAAGCGTGTGCCACCACGCCTGGCAATCCTCCCTTTTAAATGGAGGGGTGCCTGAACTTTGTGGAATTCACTAGGGTAAGCCTTTTGGCAGTTGGGGAGGGAATAAATGTTTGGCTAAGCCAATATTTCCTGGTATTGTGGCCTCCTAAGTTCTGATAAGCAAAGTACTACAGCGAAGAGCACAGCAACCTCCCCATTCCTGGGAAGGAAGCTAAGAAAAACAAAGGAGAGAAGATTAAGGGAAGGGAGAAGGAAATTGAGGGGGAGACTAATATCAGTAGGTACCACAGATGCACCTGTAGTGTTGTATGTAGCAGTGATTTGCTCCCTGGCACTGATGTGATTGTATAAACTATGAAAATGTACATATCCATTCAAGAGTTGGTGGGCATTTTAGACATTTCTAATTTGGGGGAAACATTTCTAGTTTGAGACATCATGTCCTTGATGCCTTCGGTCATAGGCCATCCTCAGTTCCATGTCAAGTGGTGTATTCATCGAGACAGGCATGAAGAAGAGCCAGAGCAGTTGGCAGCAAAGCAGAAGTCGTGCCTTTTATAACCAGTCTTAGGAATGACATCCCACCACTTTTGCAGTGGACCATAAACTAGGTCCAGCCCACACTCAAGGGCAGAGGAAAGTGTGTGAGAGGAGAAGGGAGGGATGTGGGGAGCTGGCTAACAGTACCCACCACATCATCTATAGATCATATTTCTAAGAATGTAAGAAGCCATCATGGATGACCTGTGCAGGTTTCGTACATACCATTAAGAAAGAAAAACTGCCAGCTATAAATTAGGACACAATTGACCACATGATCACCCTCATTTGAAATGTTAAAGTGTAGAGAAAATGTGTATTTTATATTCAATGAAATATAGTGCTCAGGTTTTTCAGTAATCATGCTGGCAGTCACTTAGGGGGGAATGTTTAATCTCCTTACTTGTTAGCAATAGACTTAAATCATGTAAGTCAGGGGTATTAATCTGGGCTTCCAATGATGTGGTGATAGGTTTGAAAAATTACTTATTAATACACCACCTCATACAACTGGATGTCAATATCAATATTAATGTGTAAAAATGGCTATGTGAGGAAACTAAGCTGGGCTAACCCTTTCCTGATTGATCAAAGAATTAGCCACATGAAGCATCTTAAGGTCTCTGAATTCCTGTGACAGCAAGCTTGACCTCATCTAGTGGGACATTAACTACTCTGCCAAAGGACATGAGCATGTGTGTGATCTATGCATATGTGTGAGTGTGAGCATGTCAACTTCTGCAAATGAAGCATAAAATTATTGGAGTAATTTGAGAATGGTGAATAAAAATGATGTTTAGATATTATAGGAAAAAGTAGGAGTAGGAATGAAGACATATTCTATACCAGGCATTCACAAGGACTTCAATATAAGCATGTTATTTTTTTCAATAAGGAGTGAGGGTATATAATTTTTATCTTTATTTTGCACTTCTGAAAGTGGTCATTCAACTATGATATGCATTTATAGAAAGGCAACAGGCTGTTTCAACCGTTTGTTCTACATCTATATAACAGAAGGCTGTGCAGCCATTTAAAACATGGTTGAAAATTGTTTTATAATGTAGAAGGAGATGTTCATCATGTGACAGAGTGGAAAAATAATGCAAAATTGTACATAATATTCACATTCAAAATATAAAACTTGTCCATAAGGAGAAGAATGAAAGTGTATCTAAAATATTAATACTGATTATTTCCACTTTGAGGATTCCACTTCATTTTCTTCTCTTTATTTTGAATACAGAAAAATATTTAATATATATTTTTGTTTATAACTTTTGAAAATGAATCAGCTTACTAATGAGACACATTAGCAGCATTCCATAAATGATGAAGACATAGCCAACGAGATTAATATGCAAAAGTAAATCCGTGTTTATGGCTCATTTGCCATTTTAATTTAAAAAAGAAAAGGACTACTTATTTGAAATAATGGAGTGAGATAGAAGTTATAAATAAATCTTATTTAAATGTATCCCTCCAGTCCAGATATTTCATTTTTAATTGTGGAATCCTATTGCACATAGGTCACATTTCCTGGGCAGTTCAGATTTTGCTGTGTTTTTCATATTTTGAGGTATGCATTTTATAATATTTAAAATTTTAATTTAGTTTAGAATAAATGGATAAATCATACAAATAGGCACTTTATATAAGGGGAAACTTTCATGTATAATTCATATATGGAAAGCTATTCAACATTTATTTGCAAGTGCAACAGAGAAACAATTTTTTACCTACAACTTTGGCAAAATTTTGAGGATCTGATGATATCAATCATTGATGAGGAGGTAGAAAAACACATGCAGTCATATAAATTGGTACCGCCACTGAGTCAAACAAGTAACAATGTCTATGAAAGTTTAAATGCACATTTCTTCTTCTCTAGCCTGCCATTCTCTGCCCTACATATTCTGGACATTTGTACAGAAAAATGAATAGAGATAGTCATTGAAACATCATCTGCAAAATATCAAAGGAGAAACTATTTTAATGCCTATTGATGCATTGTTAAATTAAGATATATTTTTACAATACAGTGCTATAATATAGTTAACATACATTGAGCAGATGTCAAGATATCAACAAAAATAGATCTCAAAATTATTATTAAGCTGGGTGTGGTGGTGCATGTTTATAATCCCATTACTTGGGAGACTGAGACAGGAGGATTGCATGTTCAAGGACAGCCTCAGCAATGTAGCAAGACTCCCAGCAACCTAAAGAGAGACTGTTTCAAAACAAAAAATTTAGCCAGGCATGGCGGTGCACGCTTGTAATCCCAGTACTCAGTATTTAGGAAGCTGAGACAGGAGGATCGCAGGTTCACATCTAGTCTCAGCTACTTAGGCCCCCCGAAACTTAGTGAGACCCTGTTTCAAAATAAAGAATAAAAAATAGCACTGGGGGAATTGCTAGGTGGTAGAATGCCCCTGGGTTCAATCCCCAGTAACACCGCACACACACACACACACACACACACACACACACACACACACTTAGAATAAAACAGATTACAGATTTTCCACTAAAGATAACTGAGAAAACAGAGAAAGGAAAATTGTCAGAACATTTTTTAAAAATTGGGTGGACCTGAAGGTCATTTGTTTTCAGATTTAAAAGCATCACCAATTGTCTAGCACAACAGCTGACACAAGAGCATCACAGGTTGGAGATCAGCCTCAGCAACTTAGTGAGACCCTATTTCCAAATAAAAAAAAAATAGGCCTGGGGGAAGAGCTCGGAGGTAGAATGCCTCTGGGTTCTGTAATCCCAGTACTTGGGAGGCTGAGACAGGAGAATCATAGGATCGAGGCCAGCCTCAGCAACTTAGCAAGATCTTAGCAAAAATTTTATAAAAAGGCCTGGGGGTATAGCTCAGAGGTAGAATGCCTCTGGGTTCAATCCCCAGTACCGAGATTTAAAAGTATAAGTCAAATTCAAATATAGAAAAAAAGACTTTCAGACAGGCAAGTTCTCAACATTTTTACCTTGTTTGCATCTCATCCTAGGAAGAGACTAGAAATGTACTTAACAGAATCCAGGGAGTAATCCAAGAAAAAAAAGAGATTAAGGACAAGGAGATTCAGAAAATTGGGCATCTGCTCTCATAGAGAGGTGAAAGCCTTCGTGGGCTGACAGTAAGGTCGGGGACCCGAGACCCAGCCTGCAAGAGAATGCACATATAGGTCAGACTGGTGGTGTATGAATGCTGTAAAGGTGTAAGAGTGAATGCAGAAGGAAAATACCAAGGGCTGTGTGCATGTATGTTTGCATTACACTGAACCACATTATGATGTATTATAGCAATACACTAATAAAAATATTTAAAAATTAAAATAATAATAAAATGTAGGCAAACACAGCAAGAGAAATAGAGAGAGTAAGGAAGACACACCAAATTGACGAGAGTCATGGGCTCTGGGCAGGAGGTACTCAGTAGAAGGGAGAAGGGCACATTGCACGTCTTTCCCAACTGAGCTGGATTTTAAACAATTTTTTCACGATGCCTTTAATCAAAGAATGAATCAATCACAGCAATGTGAAGCAGTCTCTGGACACCCCTAACCAGCCTGTGCCTGTTCAGTTCCCACCCTTCCGGACACTACCAGAAAGTCCACACTGCACAAACCTTAACCATCCAGCCCTGCCTTGTAATGACAATAAATCCCAGCAGTATGTGCCTAATAAATCTTTCCATGTCCTCTTAGTGCATGTATAGCATTATCAGTATTGTCATCTGAACTCAAACTTAGGGAGCGGAGTTGGTCTCACTTATATGGACTACCACAAGGCAATCTCCTTCACTGGATGAGATCGGCATTAAAGGAAACCATACTCCAAGAAGAGAGAGCATTTGACTGGAAGAAGAGAACACAGAAAAAAAAAAAACTCACATGTGTCGGACTGATTGAGCTGTATGAATAAAAACAGAGATGTATTTCCCAGACCCCCAACTCACCTGCTCTCCAGCTCAGCAGGCAGCTGCACAGGAGCATGATGCTCCCTCATCCCAGAGCAGTACAAGGACTGTGTCCTGAGAGGCAGGAGTAAGGCTTGTCTCCACCTGGCTTGGTGAAGGTACCTGCTCCTACAGAGTACACCGACCACTTGGAAGCCAGCCTGGGAGAAAGGATTCCCAGGGACCTACAACTCATCTGAACCTGTCCTCTAGGTACAAAGGGGCACAGGGGAACTTTAGGGCACTTTAGATAATGGATGTCCACCAAACCAGGACACCTGGATCCCTCACTTACTGAACACTGAAGAGAGAGAAGACAGCAGGTGTTCTGAGAAAGTCAGCTTGGACTGAGTCAAATCAAGAACTTAAACATTATCTTGCTAACCTCTTGGGGCCAATGAGGAATCTGTTTCAGTAGCATTCCTGCAGCTATCATCTAAAAGATTGACCACGAAACTTAGAGGAAAGAAGAATTATTTTCTTATAGTTTTGGGTTCAGACCATGTGAGGCCAGGGACCGTGGATATCAAGGCATGAGGCAGAGAAAGGGAGAGCACATGGATTGTGCTCCTCACATCATGGAGGCTGGGAGCAAAAGAGAGAGCAGGGGAGGAGGAACCATATATAATTTCCAAGGCCACACCCCCAGGGACCTACCCCCTCCAGCCATGCCCTATGGGTCTACTAGATCCACCCAGGTAAATCCATTACAATGGATTTCTTCACTGCTGGGATTACAACCCTCATGACTCCACTATATCAACTCTGCATATTAATAAATGAGATCTTTAGGGGGCATTTTATACCTAACTATAAAAGAGTCCTTAGAGCTACTTTTCTTTTTCTTAAAACACAAAGGTCACTTGGACACACAAAGTGCACACAATTGACAGACACTTTGCTGTCTCACTGGAATCTAAGCAGGGAAAATTCCCTCTAGGAAAACTAGTCTCTTTGATATTTTAAAAGCCTTTTAAATTTCTTGTTTGGGCTAAAGAAAACAAGAGCAGCATTTATGACAAGCAACTTGTCTCAACTTACACAGTTTCTAAATATAAAGTAAGGCCAATCTATAAATCAGTATAAAAAATAAGTTCCCTAAATCCAAACATTCTCATACACACACACACACACACACACACACACACACACACACACACACACCATAAAAGCAAATAGAAAGATTCTGAGACGTCTCCAACTACCAAGAATAATTACAGTGTTTACTCAAAAAATATACAGACAAACTTAAACCCAAAGAAAATCTCACCCTGCTTCTGTGCTAATGGAATGGTGCTCATGAATAGGAGTCAGGTTTTCTGAATAGTGAGATAGCAGTGTCTCCTATAACTCACCCGCTCAGGACAAGACTGTAGAATTACAGTCTCTATCTCAACTCCATTTCCCCTCCCACTGCTAATCAGTGGGGATCAGAAGCAGATGTCTAGAATGGTTATATATTTTGTCATCACTTCAAACTGTAGTCACCTTAATTTGGCTAAATTTTACTTATGCAAAATTTCTCAACCAGTTATCACAAATTAATTTTTTCTGGCCATAGATCAATATGAGACTATTTAACATATAACCAAAATGAAAAGATATGTTTAAATAGTTTCAGACAACTAAGAAAAAGGCATGCTATAAAAGCAACTAAATTCAACAAATATCTAAGAAAAAAATGCATACCAAGATCAATATTAATGGGATTATATGATTTAGCAAGCCAAAGAAGTTTAATTAAATTTAAGATAAAAGTGATGGGATCTTCGCATTTTTCATATTTTTATTGCAACTTATTAAGGAAATACATGGATAACCCAAGTGGAGAATATGAATTTTAAAATTTTTATAATAAGGTTTCAAATGAAAATGGTGTTTTCAATAAAATTGCTTATTAAAATTTTCAGTTTCCAAAGGGCTCCTTTCTTTTGTAATGCATCTATTGTCAATTGAATTAAACCTCAGCAGAAAGTGAAAATAACTCTTTTTATGATAAATGTTAAAACACTCTGGTGCCACAGCGGGTTTCACAGAGACTGGATCTCCACTGAGTATCCAACATGGGTCCAGTCCTGAGCAGGATGGACCCTGTCCACACACACTGAAGAGTTCTGGAATGTCTGCAGTACCCTCAGGATTTAGGTAGGCATTCAAAGGAATATTGGAGATTAATTTGTTAGCCATTGTAGATCACAAAAAGATTTTGTTCTTTCCTCAAATTTAGTGGATTTTAAAGCAAGAAATAAATCAGAGTGAAACCCCTTGTCAAAGTAAATTCCATCTGGTACAAACAGTACAAAATAGTGCAGAATAAAATCCCCCAATTTTCATGCAACGTGCCCTAACTCTGAGACTAGACATGTGAAAAAGCTGCTTAGTTCCAGTACAAATATCCAATCTAATCAATGCCAACTTCCTGACTCGCTGTGCATGCCCCAATCGCGGAGGATTAGGGCTACTTTTAACCAGTGGCTTCTTTGACATGTATCACAACCACCACATGAATAAACATCAGGATTGATGGTGGGATTGTGTCTACATCTGGCATTTTTAGTCTGTTCCTCGAAATTTTCTTTCTTGTATCACTGGCAAGCTCTATTACATCCATTATGGATGGTCCCTGTGAATGCATGGAGCTATGAGAAGTCATCTGCACACATCGACGAGGGGGGCCGACTATTCACATTGGCTGCTCTGTCTTCCTGCTACTCTTTCTTCCCTTCAGGTTTCATTCACTTGCTGCTTCATAGGATGGGGCACATTGTATGAATGGACTGTTAATTCTACCTGATGGTGCTGTTGGGGTGCTCATATATTCAGAGTAAACGCAGGACTATCTACACACTGCAAAGTGCTGTCGCAGCAGCTGTAGTGGTGGACAGGGGGATTTAGAAAGCCAAGTCTAATGTTAAGGGCAGGTTAAGGACTTGTCAGTGTCAGCACTCACCAAGAGGAAGCTATAGCACCAGGCCAAGGCTAAATTCAATGCTCTTCTTCAGAGTGATGAACAGAGGGCCCAGGATTGTGTGGTGGGCTCTGGAAACTACAGACACAATGTAAAATTACAGTTCAAGTTTCTCCTGTCATAAAGCCGGAGATTAAAATAGGACTCAGTGTTGCTGACTCTCAGCAGTCATCTTTCAACTTATAAAGTTCATCATATTCATTTAGGAAGAAAATGTATAATAATGAAACCTCTATATTTTTTATATTTAAATCTATGACTGCTTGGGCTTAGATCCTTAAATTCTTAAAATAGAACTTTCCTTCATCTGAAATTTGAAAATTTAAGAGTGATGTTAATAACATATCTATTTTTCAATTGTATTTAAATTACTTTTTGTTTCCTTGTGAGTTGGAAGTCTGAGGCAGGATGATCGCAGTTCCAGGACAGCCTCAGTAACTTAGCAAGACCCTATTTCAAAATTGATAATAAAGTAAAATAAAATGAAAAGGGTAGGGGGTCAGCTACTCTTACAGTATTGTAAGCAGAGGCTGAGACAGGAGGATGGCAAGTTGGAGGCCACACTAGTCAACTTAGTGAGACCCTGTCTCAAAATAAAATATAAGAGGGCTAGGGATGTATCTCAGTCGTACAGTGCTTATCTAACATGTAGGAAGCCTTAGGTCTAAACTCCAGTAACCCCCAAAACAAAAACAAATTAAGTTGTACAACTTAAAAATTGTTTTTTTGTGTGTCAGTTATACCTTAATAAAGCAAACATTAAAAAAGTTGTGGGTGAGAAGGAGGTCAAGGTGCAACTTTCTTTGGTCATCCCAAATCCAGGTTCATCTGACACTAGTTGTCTCCACCATGCCACCCAAGTTTGACCCTGATGAAATCAAAATCATGTACCTGAGGTACACGGTTGGCGAGGTCGGCGCCACGTCTGCCCTGGCCCCCGAGATTGGCCCTCTGGGTCTTTCTCCATAAAAGGTTGGTGATGACATTGGCAAGGCAACCGGTGAATGGAAGTGCCTGAGGATTACAGTGAAACTGACCATTCAGAACAGACAGGCCCGGATTGAAGTGGTACCTTCTGCCTCTGCCCTGATCATCAAAGTCCTCAAGGAGCCACCAAGAAACAGAAAGAAACAAAAACACTAAACACAGTGGAAATATCACTTTTGATGAGATTGTCAACATTTCCCTCAGATGCGACACAGATCTTTAGCCAGAGAACTTTCTGGAACCATCAAAGAGATATTGGGGACTACCCAGTCCCAGTCAGTGTACTGCAATGTTGACGGTTGCCACCCTCATGACATCATAGATGACATCAATAGTGGTGCAGTGGAATGCCCAGCGGGTTAAAGTACAGAGGAAAATATTTCAATAAAGGATCATCTGATAAAAAAAAAGGTTGGGGGTGTAGCTCAGAGGTAGAATGCCCCTGGGTTTAATCCCCAGTATGAAAAATTAAAGAAAAGCCGGGCGTGGTGGCGCATGCTTGTAATCCCAGTACTTGGGAGGCTGAGACAGGAGGATCGCAGGTTTCCGGCACTTAGTGAGGCCCTCCACAACTTAGTGAGACCCTGTTTCAAAATAGAGAATAAAAAATAGGGCTGGGGGTGTAGCCTGAAGGTAGAATGCCCCTGGGTTCGATCCCTGGTACTGCAATAAATAAATAAATAAATAAATAAATAAAGCCGGGCGTGGTGGCGCACGCTTTTAATCCCAGTACTTTGGGAGGCGGAGAGCAGAGGATCTGGGTTCATGGCCAGCCTCAGCTATCTCTCTCTCTCTCTCCCTCTCTCTCTCTCTCTCCCTCTCTCTCTCTCTCTCTCTCTCTCTCTTTCTCTCTCTCTACCTAGTGAGGCCCTCCACAACTTTGTTATACCCGGTTTCAAAATAAAGTATAAAAAAATAGGTCCGGGGGTGTAGCGCGGTGGGTGGTAGAACGCCCCTGGGTTCAATCCCCGGTACCGCAAAAAAGAAAAAATAAACTAAATAAATAAATAATAAAAATTAAAAAGACTTAAAAATTGAGAGTTTAATTATGGGAAAATGCTTTTCTTGAGTTAATCCAGTTTTCTTCTAAATAGAAATTGAGCTTTTATATGGAATGGACTTTATCCTAGGTTTGAGAGAGGATAATAGGGCCCATTGTTTTGGACTTTTGTCAGAGAGTGTCAATAATTCATGTGGCAATCATTTGGGATAGATAAGTCAACCAGCTTAAACAAGGGGTGGGAAGCATGTTGGCCCAGAAGGCCTGGACAGGAACCTCAGGTCTGCTCTCCAGGAGTCGTGCAGAAGCTCCCATTACCTGGCCCATGGACGCCCCACAAAGGAGGCCACATGTCATCATTGCCCACCAGCCAGCACAGGGCGGAGGACAAGACAGGAGCTCCGTAGCATTTAACAGACATGTGGGTAGATGAATAGATAGTGCAAAGGTGAATGCAGGAGCACTAATGGTAACGCTCGGACATCCTGTGAGTACATTTCAGTTGATTCTTAGAAAAGCATTCTCTTTTATAATGAAACACAAAATTGAAAATGCTTCTTCAAACAGAACATTAATCAATCATATCTTTAAAATGTGAATTTGAGATTAATTTATGGCACCTAGTTTTTATATCAGACTCTGAATAAATGTACTGGATTTTTAAATACAAAGTCGCTCATTCATGCTGCTTTCGTGCTGTCAGATATAAGAGCAGCAAATGGGTGTTTTCTTTAGCCCTGATGTCCTCCAGATAATGGCAATCATTGCTTCCATGGCCCAAACCCCTCTGAAACGCTCTTGCTTTGATGTAGAAGGACCCAGGAACTTGGCACGGATCTCGGTCTCTAAGTCATGTAAATTTCCAGGACCTTGGTTTTCCACTCCCTGCACTAGAGAAATGTGGGCATGATGCAGGGCTCTTAGGTGGTTGCAACACAGAAGCAGTCAAGGGCTTTAGAATACAACTGGGAGCTGGGTGCTGGCCCTGTTTCAGGAACCCTGGTCCTCCTTGAAGTCTGAGGTGGCCATGCAGCTCCACATACTGATCAAACAACTTGAAGTATGTGCCCTTATGTCTCAGAGACCAGACAAGATCTGCGATGGTTTACATCTCTCCACATTCATGTATGTTGACATCAAAGCCCCCTTTCTATGTGTTTGGTCCAAATGAATCTCCCCTGTGCTGTGATCACCAGGTGGGTAGACTGTACAGTATCTTGCTGGAGGGCAGGGAAGTGCTGAGAAGTTCAGCTGGTCTGCAGGTTTTTCCAACTGGCTCACCTCATCTGGACTCAGAGAGAGGTCCCAAGTCACCTGTACGGAATTCACAGCTGCTGCTTATTTGGTCAGGTGAGTCCTGGCAGGATCACAGATCATAATCCAAGCAGATGAGAACTCAGATCCACAGCACTGCTTTCCAGGAGGACGGGGGTCTGCAGGGAGCAGGACAAGGAGTAAGATAGCTGGTCTCCCTTCCTCTGCCTGCAGGTACAACCCTTGTGCCCCAGGGAACTTCCGGGTGGCCTCCTTGTCTGATCAATAGTCTTCCTATTTTAA
Organism: Glis glis; assembly: GCA_004027185.1. Taxonomy (NCBI): domain Eukaryota; kingdom Metazoa; phylum Chordata; class Mammalia; order Rodentia; family Gliridae; genus Glis; species Glis glis. The sequence goes on from PVJS01004309.1 coordinate 49,507, forward strand.
CATCTGTTAGTAAAACTCTTTTATTCCTGGCTTTTCTAGTCCCTTCACCGGGAGCTCTCGTATAAAGATTCTAAGGAAAAGCAACACAATTCTCAGGAATAAAGGAGATGCAAACTATTGCATTTCTCAGGTCTGGAACTAGATAGTGGTGATGGATAGCTTTATGAATATAAAAATACCAATGGAATTGCACACTTCAGAATAGTTTTTATGATATATATATATATATATATATATATATGAATTTTAAAAGTCTGCTAAATTGCTCTTACCAAAACATGTTTTTTTTTATTTTTTTATTTTTATTTATTTTTTGCAGTACTGAGGATTGAACCCAGGGGCATTTCACCTCCAAGCTATACCCCCAGCCCTTATTTTTTATTCTTTATTTTGAAACAGGGTCTCACTAAGTTGCAGAGGGCCTCACTAAGTAGCTAAGGCTGGCCGTGAACTCGGATCCTCCAGTCTCAACCTCTCAAGTACTGGGATTACAAGTATGCGCCACCACACCTGGCTTCATTTTTTAATAAACTGAAATATTAGGATCCTATTGAGGATATCTCCCAGAAATACCAAGCTCTCAAAAGACAGGAAGTTAAGGTGAAAAATCCTTAAAAGTTGTAAATAAGAATGAGACTAGCAACTACATACAACATCACCATGGCAAGCATTAGTCCCTCAGTTGCATTCCAACCAGAAGCTTGTTCATCCAGAGGGCTAACTCCTCCTCGAATTGATGCCACTTTTAGTCTATATCAAATTAAAATTGTGTTCACCATGCCCTACTTCTCAGTAGAGAAGAAGATCACTAGAGACACACAGAGAGATAATATTGTACTCATTAAATAAGGAGTAGTGTCTTCTCTCTTCAGATTTCCTTTTGTTAGTGCTTATTTAAAGGTTTGCAGAGACGGAGGAGCAAGCCCTGATGATCAGGTTGATGTCTGCTTCTGAAGCTGTTCCTGCCTTATTCTCAACCCCACCTGGGAAGAAGATAGAGTTTGGTGATCCCTTTCACACTTCTATTTGAAATTGTTTCATCCTAGTTGTTTTTTTTCTTATCATTTCTTCTTATTTATTTATGTTGCAAATATCCCATGTCATGGCTGTTTCCTTAAGAGAATGGTTTGGCTTGCCTAAAATCTTTTCCATAATGTCCATCAGTACATCATTTGGTTTTCTTTCAGAATGGTCAACTGGTTGATGTATTTTCCCTGTAGAGTTGCTTTTTCCCTCAACTTTTCCAATTCCGTTTGCTCCAAGTTGTTCTATCCCCTTACTAAGCCATTTCAATGGTCAGAAAGGATTCTTTATCTGGGTCTCACAGCATAGCCGGGACCCATTCAGCATCAGCTATAGACATGAATACTTGTCAGTTTTTCTAGACATTCTATACAGCCTTCTTTTGATGCTCATAAAGGTAACAACCTATAAATGCATACAGTATCTACTTGCGTTTAAACCACAGATTACTGCGTGCAATTCAGCCATTCCTATTTATATCAGGTCAGTGATAGTTGGACTCTAATGAAAAGCCTTGGGAAAGTTAGCTGTGAAATACTCAGGTTTTGAGGGGTTTTGTGAACCTGAAGACAGGGGCAGGTGGAGCTAAGACTGAAATCTGTCCCCCGCCCAGTTGGTCAGGAGAAGAAACCAAATGAAGATCATTGCTCTGTTTGCTCATGTTGAGGGGTCACAGACTGCCTTCTCTATCTGATCAATTGTCTTGTGCTTGTCTCTCTTTTCTGTTCCTTTTGCCTTCATTTCCTCTTTTGACTTTCTTGTTTTGTTGTTCATCTCCCTATCGTTATCAGATCATGTTCAGTAAAAGTCTTTAGAGTGTTTCCTATATGTGAATCTTACAATTTTATGGTCACATATAATTCCCTAGAGTATTGTGGAAATTTACTTGCTTATTATATTTACTGAAAACCTAGTATGACTATAGACATTTTAAAATGGCAGCTGCTCCCAAGCATTTATAATAAGAGATTTAGTTTCACTGTGTGCTGGAATTACCTAGGAGTCTGGTTGCAATTGCGGGTGCTAGAGCTCTGATAATTTGATTTTGAAGGTCTGGGTGAGCAAGCAGACTGCTTAGCAATAACTCTGGATATTTCATATATAGTCATAATGTAGTTCAGAGTGACAGTGACATACATGCACACAACATTTGGTGAGTTTTCCCCAGTTCCCTCCTCCCTCCCTCCCCTTCCCCATACATGATATTGAGATTGACATTGGTATTCTCACATGTGTATGTAATGTCAGTGGAAGTGTTTCCTTCATTAATTCTTACCCACCCCCAGACTTTCTCCCTCATTCCACTGAGGTTTCTCCTCCATTATCTAAAGTCCCTTTTGCATCCCAATTACTCCCTAGGTTCCACACATGACAGAAAACATATGACCCTTCACTTTCTGTAACTGGCTAATCTCACTTAACATAATCTTTTCCAGGTCCATCCATTTTCCTGTAAATGGCATAATTTTATTTTTCTTTACTGCTGAGGAGAATTCCACTGTGTGTATATTCCATAATTTTGTCATCCATTCGTCTGTTGATGGACACCTAGGCTGGTTCCATGATTTGGCTCTATGAATTGTGCTGCTATAAACATGGATATGCATGTATTACTATAATATTCTGATTTCAGTCCCTTTGGAAAGATACCCAGAAGTGGATCATGTGGTGGATCCATTCCCAGTTTTCTGAGGAATCTCCATACTGATCTCCATAGTGGCTGAACTGAATTGCAATTTCACCAACAGTATAGAAGAGTTGCTATTTTCCCACATCATCACCAGCATTTATTGTTTGTATTCTGACTGATTGCCATTGTAATTGGGTTAAGTGGAATCTCAGTGTCGTTTTGATTTGCATTTCCCTGATTGCTAATGATGTTGAACATTTTTGTGTACTTATTGGCCATTCATATTTCTTTTGTGAAGTATCCATGTAGTTCAGTTGCCTATTTCTTGAATGGTTTTATTTTTAGTGTTTTCAGTTGTCATTAAGGACTTAGTGTTTTCTGTGTGTGTGCTAAGCAGTTTTAACTATAGAGTTCTGCATTGTTATTTATAGTTACGTGTTGAATAAAAGTCTTTTCATCCATGGTTAATGGTACTGCCTCAGGTTTTTCGGAAAAGACTGCCAATATACCTCTTCATCATTTTTAGTTGTCTTCAGAAGAAAATTAAAACAAATGGGGAAAGATCAAGATACTTTTCATGATCACAATCACCACCATACTTCATGTTACATCATTCTTTAGCTAGGCAGAAAAAGATTATAAATGGAAGCAGCAAGAAGATTCTGGATGCTTGGATGGGAGGGTAGTGACCCGTAAACCCTGTGTACATATTCTTTGAAGGAAGGCTAAAGGATAATGGAGAATATATAGCTTTTGTGTTGCTCTGTTGCCTTTGAGATATGAGCAGTCATTGAAGAATACATGTCTATATACATATTTGTGGGTGGCCACTAAGTGTGAACCTGGGTAGAAGTCACCAAACCTGCAGTAGGGTGGAGGAGTGTAGAAATGCATGTGCATGAAAGGGTGAAAATCATCCCTGAGCATCAGTTCATTCTTCAGAGAGTGAATAAGGGGCTTGGACACCTTAGGTAATAGAGATTGTCAAGACCTCTGCCTTTCCTACCCAGAACACTGGAAGCTTTGCTCAAAGTTGGCGTTGCAATAATTGAGACTCAGCAGAAGGGCTGAAAGAGAAAAAAGGAACAGGGATATTTGTTTATAGATCCTTGTGCATAGAGTTATCTCTACCCAGCAGAGAGGGGCCTGAGTGGTACTGGCTGCTCAGGAAAAGATGGGAAGAGTCTGTGGTACTGAATAAAGGCTCCTCAAATATGTTCATATCCCAGTCCCTAGAACCTTATATGTAAAAAAGGACTTTTCAATTGTCATTAATATTTTCAGATGGAGAGAATATCCTAGATCATCAGAGTGAAGTCATTGTAATCACAATGGTCCTTATAATGGGACACACCTGAGTCAGAGAGAGAAAAAGAGGTGAGGCGATGATGGAAACAGAGACTGCAGTGATGGTCCTTGAAGATGGGTAAAGGGACCACGTGTCAGGGAATGCAGATGGCTTTAGAAGATGGAGGAAACTAAGACAGATCCCCTGGAGAAAGATGACAGGAAGTAATGCCAAACTCCCTAGGACTTGAACTCAAGATTCTAGGAGTCACCTCCATCAGTGCTTAGAGCATGATAGTACACAGAACAGAGCAATAACAGAATACCCAGCACTCATTTAGCACTTACTATTCCCTGAAATGTTATATGCATTTATATGTACTTAACTTTCCCCATAGATTGACAGGATAGAGACCATCACCATCTTTAATTTTAAAGATAAGGAAATTGAAACAGAGTTTAAGAAACTTGGTCAAGTCATGTCTAGGGCTAGCAAAGAGCAGAACATTGATTCTAACTTATGGAATTCAGTCCAAGAGACTGCTCTTAATCCTGAGAGAAAACTATCTCTATGGTGTAGTGAGTGAATTAAAAGAATATTAGTCATGTCAAGAGAGTTTTGACCAATGCTTTCTCAACAGAAGAGAGCTTTCAAACAAAGAGATAAAAATTACCTACAATTTCATAAATAAGAAATTTCTGACCATTGGAGGTTTGAAACAAAATTTTTGAGGCACTCAAAAATTAGCATCAGGATCCATTTATACCAGTAGACAGCTTTTTTTTTTAAATGTACTGTACTGTTGACATGAATATCAAATTCAGATTCACTTCAAGGTTGCCCAGGAGGATATAATATATATCCCATATGTGTCATGATATTTCTTTCTAACTTGCTACATGTCCTCTTCACTGAGGTCTATCCCATCATTCATGTCAGTCCATTAATAATTTCATGGAAAATATAGTCTATATTATTTATATCATGCTCTAAGAATAGCCAAGTTCATAAATCCACCTGGGACCTCTACCCTTCACCCTAGATGTATATGTCTGATTGATTGCTTGGCCTCTACAGCTGAACGGCCAGGGGACATCTCACACTTTCTAAGATGTTTGTAAGAAGAGTTGAAAATAGAACTGCCAGTCATCTTCAGCCTCCTGTGCTTCAGCCTTCCCATTTCTGTATTGATAATTTCACTCCTGTAGTTGCTCAAGGAAACATCTTGGTGTCTCCCTTAACATTCAGATTTTTGTCAGACTTAACATCCAAACTGTTGTCAAATCCTATCAGCAGGACCTTCCAAGCACATCCAGTACCTAATCACTTCTCACTCCCCCAGGGCCAACACCCTTGTCCAAGCCATCAGCACCTCTTACTGAATTATTACAATGGTCTCTGGGGACTACTGATGTCTCTACTTCAGTTCTTTCCTCCTGAGGTCAATTCCCAATAAAATTAAGACTACTCTTTCCTCTCACTCCAAATAAAAGCCATTCCTTAGTCTGGCCTTGAAAATCTTCCTTCACCTCTCAGATCTCATAGATAGCCCTTACTCTTACTGAACTGACCCCCGTTGTTCTTAGCACTCCTAAGACAGGATCCTCCTCCTGAGCTCCCTCCAACCCAGGCTGGTCCCTCTGCAGGGATCCTGCTTCCCTCAGGCAGCAACACATTGCTCTCTTTCCTGCTTCAAGTCTTACTCACATGTAAACTGCTCAGTGGAACTTTCCAGGCATCCATATTTTGGTCTGTACCCTCCTATCAAAATGCAATTAAAAAAAACGAATGTGGTGGTGCATGCTTGTAATCCCAGTACGTAGGAGGCTGAGACAGGAGGATGGCAGGTTCACAACCAGCCTCAGGAACTTAGGCCTTCTGCAACTTAATGAGACCCTATTTCAAAATAAAAGATAAAACAGGGCTTGGGGTGTAGCTCAGAGGTAGAATGCCTGTGGGTTCAATCCCTAGTATCACACATACACATACACAGAATACAATTAAAATAATAATGATAATTAGTGGCAAGTTTAAGATACATATTTGAAAGTTCAAAGCAGATAATACAACAAATTATTCTGTAGAAAATTAATTAAAAACAAAATATAAAATTTGACTGATTAGAAATAAAAAATACAATATTAATGCCTCCCAATTTCACTTTCCTCCTTACCATCACCAAAAATAATAGGTATTTCATGTTTTGCTTATGTATTTTATTTCAGTTTTGATCACCTTCTAGCTGTGTATGCTGTCTGGTAGCAGAATATTTGTCTGTCTGGTTCCTACTGTATCCCTAGGGCCAGAAATAATGCCCAGAACATAATATGTGTTCCATAACTAACTACTAAATGAATATATAATTTACCCACAGAAAAGCTGTCATTGGTATCAGTTTTAAGCATAGGAACATGTTTGAATTAATAGAGTCTTGTAACTGGGTTTCTTACACTACATATAAGACATAGACTAAGTAGTGATCTGCCAAGGCTTTTTGTTGTGGTGGTTGTTTGGTTTGGTTTGGTTTGGTTTTGATGAGGATATGGTAAAAAAGTAAGGCTGTGATCTCTCCAAAGTTTTGGTGAAAAAAGATGATGCTACTGGATTCCATCTAACTCCGGTTAGGATGTCAATCAACAAGAACACAAACAATAATAAATGCTGGTGAGGATGTGGGGAAATAGGAACTCTCATGCACTGTTAGTGGGATTGAAAATTACTACAGTCTCTATGGAGGTCAGTGTGGGGCTCCCTCAAAAGACTGGGAATGGAATCACCATATGACCCAGCTATACCTCTCCTGCCCAATTCTTTCCAAAAGAATTGAAGTTAGAATTTTAGAGCGATACATGCATATCTATGTGTATAGCACCAAAGTTCACAATAACCAAATTATGGAACCAGCCTAGATATCCACCAACAGATGAATGGATTACAAAATTGTGGTGTATATACACAATGTAGTTTTACCCAGCCATAAAGAAGAACAAAATTATGTCACTTGCAAGGAAATGAATGGAACTAGAGAATATTATGCTAAATGATATTAGCCAGTCTCAGAGAGCTAACAGTTTTATGTTTTCTCTCATATGTGGAAGCTAGAGAGAAATTGGACAACAAAAGGAGAGACTCCAATGGAGAGATGGAAGGGAGAGATAGGCAAGGAGGCTTGATACAGGCAAAAGTTCAAATAATGCTATTATGTACATATAAGAAATTATCAATGCCAATCTCAATAACATGTATGAGGAAGGGGAGGGAGGGGGTGGGAACTGGAGGGAAACACACCGTGCGCATGGATGTTCCTATCACTCTGAACCTCATTATGATGTATGGCTACAGTGCACCAATAGAATCTATTCAACAAAAAGAAAAAGGATGCTGATCTTGCTCAGTCAGCTCAGGTTACATTCTGTTCACTTTTCTGAAGTTAGAATCATGGGAGAGGTGTATTTTGTACTCTTCTCCATTTCTCCTCGTGGTTTTGTTAGGTCTTTGTGTGGTTTACTCAGTCCTTGGATTCATTGCCCATAGTTTATACATCAGCTGCTGTGCAGAACATAGGTTGAAATTAGAGTAGATGTGGCTGCCAGGGCCTCTGCCTGCCTGAGAGGCTACCTTACCACCTGGCTTCACCTGTTACCATCTCCCTGTTACCAAGGAGATTCTGACTGGAGACGCTGCTTTGTGGTGCTGCTTTCTGGTAAAGGGGATAGAGAACAAAGGAATATTTTCTCTGATCTATTTACCAACAACCAATTCTCTCTTACCATTTATTAATAAGCTGTCTTCCAAAATTGGCTCAAAAGGTGGGAGACAGATTGATTAAGTTTCATTTTTTTCATCAAATCCTTAGCTGATGAAATAACAAAAGCAAAACAACTTATTCTAGGAAACCCCATTTAAAATGCATAATTATAAATACAAAGCATAAGTTATTCACCATATTAGTTAGGAAGTACCTAAGATCAGTCTGATGGAATGAAAAGATAAGTGAATTAAAAAAAAAGACTGGGGGCAGGGGTCACAAGGAGGTTGAAAAGTCTCCAGGGTAAAGGCTTCCCAAGGAGGAATTCCCCCAAGTAAGTGAATCACCCTCCAAGTTTGAAGAACCAGAAAGGGGAGTCTTAGCTCAAAGATTAAGATGGTTTTAAACATAACTTAATCCATGTATTTTGAACCCGCCCAATCTTTACTGTTTTCTCTGAATTTAACTTTAGAAAACAGACAGCTTCAGCCCCTAGTTGGCATAGGGACAAATTTACATTTGTCCTCAGGTGTAATTCTATTCTGTTTGATCAGAGAAGAGAGAGGCCATTTATAAGGAATCAAATCAGCCCTATCAAGTGGTTGTGGTGTGAAAACCAAGGTCAAACACAAAAAACTTCCATCTTTCCTCCAACTCCTTCCATCTCTCCTCCAGATACCATACACCAGGGTTCTTCCTCGCTGAGACAACTCAGTGATGTTACTGCCTACCTGGCCCATGTACGTAGGACATCACACTGAGAATATGAAACCTGAGGGAAATGTAGACCATGGTTACTGAATGGCTTATGCACATGACATTCTGCTAGTGCACACAGAACAACCAAAGAAGATGGAATAGTTGATGCTGCATGTATATAAAATATATAAAAAGGCTCTTCATTTTATGTATTTTTCATTTTTATTTTTTTAATTTCAGGTCTTGGAATATTTGAAACAATCTTCAAAAATAAGAAAGTGGGAGGAACCAGTCTATGTGATATAGAGACATTATATAATTACAGTATAAAATCAGTGCAGTACTGGTGGAAGGAAAGACACAAAATTGATGGCACAGAATAGAGAATTCAGGGGTAGACCTATGCAAATGTGCATGATTTTTAAACTTATTTTAGTTGTGTTAAACACACACAAAACATACACAAGCTGCTGAGGGTCTAACTAAGTTGCTTATGCTGGCCTTGAACCTGCAATCCTCCTGTCTCAAACTCCCAAGCACTAGGATTACAAGTGTGTACCACCATGCTCAGCTAAATGACAAAATTTTAGAAATGGAAAATAACCAGGCACTGTGATGCATGCCTGTCGTCCTAACTATGTGGGAGATGAAGGCAGGAGGATCACTTGGGTCCATGATTTCAATTCCAGCTTGGCAACATAATGATGAGGCCCTATCTCCAAAAAGAAAAAAAAAAAGAAGAAACGAAAAATAGATCAGTAATTGTCACAGGCCAGGGTTGATGGGGGACAGGAATTTCTAAGGGCAAGAGGAGAGATGCATATGATGTTGGAACTAATTATCATCTTGATTATGATCTGTATTCTCAAACGTATGCATATGACAATATTGTATAACACTAAATATGCATGCACCCACACACATGAGTACAGATAAAACTGGGGAAATATGAATACGTTGGGAGAATTATATTAATGTTAGTACCTCTGTTGTGACATTATACTATTTTTTGCAAGGTTTTATCATTAGGAAAAACTGGGCAAAGTGTCTGTAGGCTATACCTGTATTGTTTCTTACAACTGTGTGCAAATCGACAATCATCTCAATAAAAATTTCAATTTAAAAAACAATAATTCTCATGACCTCTAGGTGCATTTTTGAAATCACATAAACTTTTGCCACTTTTGGTCAGGGCTAAATATACATTATTATCATTCCCAATTGTTTTTGTAGAGCAATTGGCTTTACTTGTTTTTAATCCAGAAACTAATGTTATTACTGATGTTTTTAACAATTTTTGCCACTCTATCTGGTCAGAAAAAACATACAGGTTTATGTAAAAATATAAAATAAATAAAAGGATTTAAAAAAAGAACTAAAAAAATAAAACCCAGAACTAATCCTTTTAAATTCTCTATGTCTTATTCATTAGAATTCTGTGTTCAACTAGAATTCCAATGACTGCCTTTAGAGTATAGTCATCAAGAAAAAAACTAAGTTGGGAACGTGAAGCCTGCTGCTCTCCTCTGCAAGAGTACACACTGTAGGGCCTGAACCATGTGCTTCCTGCCTGGAGGGTGATCCCAAAGCTCAGTAGTATTGATTTCTCTGTCTAGAAGTGGCATCCACTAATTTTTATCACTTCTTGACATGTAGCTCTTTGCAATTCTGGGCTTTCTTTGGGTCAATGCTCTGAGAATTTCACCAGGATTACACATCAGCACACCCTGACATACATTACTCTACCTCATATATAAAAAGTGTTCCTTAATATGATTTTTTTTTTCTGATTTGTTTTTAGGAGAGTTTTAATTTGGGTAATTTGCCCAGCTCAAAACACATCCTGTTTCATCCATAGGAAAACAAAACAAAACAAAACTGGGTTGGTTTTACCCCAAGGAAAGCAGCCTGAGGCAGTGTGAGTACCTGAGGTATCTCTCTTTCCCAGGATGCAGGAAAGACTACAGCAGGTCCAAGTACACTATTCTTTGTGGACAGACCTCAGAAGGAAATCCTAAAGTGCAAAGAAGCAATCAAGCCACACTTGATTTCCTTACTGAGGAATGGAGGTGTCTTAAGGCTGGATGAGACACCTGGGGACATGGAGAGCTTCACCTCAGGCTGAGAACCAAGTTGTGAAGTACAGATGGGGGTGTGGGAAGACCTTCAAGCAGGGAACCGTGGTTGTCTATTGAGTATCCTTCTTCATTTTTCCATGGCCAAGATTCTTCAGACTTCTCTTGGGCAGCAGTGTGCCCAGGGAACAGACCCTCCAATGTCCCCTGAGACTAAGTTATAGCTAATGAATCATGAGCATAAATGTTTAGAAAGACAAGATAATGTCTGGCCTTTCTTCCTTCTTCCTGTCTCCTGTCTGGAACCCAGATTTGATGGCTAAAGACCCATAGCTATCTTGGACTATGAAAATTCAGCTTCATGCTAAAAATGTAAAAGTGTGAAGATGGAAGTAGCTTGCATTTCCAGTGACACTTGAGATGCTAAGCCAGTTCTGGATCATCTACCTTCAGGATTCTTTTTCATAAGAGATATTTGGCCTCTGTCCCTGTCGCTAGCAATCAAACAAATTTCCTAAATGAAATAACTACCCTTATGTGATCCTTACACCAATTATGCACATGCACACATAAATGAGAGGCCACTAATGTCTATTCCTTAACTTTTTTTTTACTATTATTGGTGCATTGTACATCAGTGAGATTCAAAGTGTTACAGACATACATGCACACATCACTTGGTGCATTCATTTATTTTTATATTTCTTTGGCATATTTGCATATTCATAAAAGATACATTTTGAAGCTTCTGGCTTTATTTGTTGTGTGTTTTTGGTTTCTGTTTTGTTTTGTTTTTGTTTTTTGGTATAATTAAATTTACCAGGTGTATAAATTTAATGTCTCTAACCAGTTATCTGAAACACCTGGGATGGACAAATGAGATAACAAATGTGAAAAAAGAGGAACTATAGGTGAAGAAAGTAAAAAGTGAAATAGAATTTAAAAATCTCATCTATGAAGTACCAATATGGAAAGCATAATTAATTTATAAAAGTTGGAAGTAAGTCAAAAGAATAAAAACAACCACTTAGGAAAAGATGGCAGTATAGAGGAAGACAGCATGTGTCAGTCACTATGAGATTCAGAACTCAACCACCAGGAAGATTTTTTTTTTTTGTACCAGTGATTGAACCCAGGGGCATTCTACCTCCGCGCTACACCCCTGGCCCTATTTTTCATACTTTATTTTGAAACGAGGTCTCACAAAGTTGTGGAGGGCCTCACTAAGTAGAGAGAGAGAGAGAGAGAGATGAGGCTGGCCGTGAACCTGGATCCTTCGGTCTCCGCCCCCCAAAGTACTGGGATTATAAGTGTGTGCCACCACGCCCTGCTAAGAAGACTTCTTTTTGACAAGGGACTAAAAGCAGCAAAAAACTCAACAAAACAATGACAGGTGAAACATGGTGGAATCAGAGCCAGAAGAGAGACCAGAGAATGTAAAGAGCTCCACATATCTCAGGGGTTATCAAAGCTCAGCGAGTTGAGCCACAAGTTTGGAACTTAGCAATCGCTGGCCTTGCTGAGCTTAAGCCCACTGGCCACAGAGACCAGAGGTCAGCACTCTGCAGTTTCACAGGCTCACAATCTGCAAAGCAGCAGTGGTGTCTGTGGGAAATTAAAGCCCAACCAGCAGGCTACAGGCTCTGAACAGAACATCACGGTCTCTGACCCTAAAGAATTTGGGCCTAGAGAGCACAGCAACCTGCAACCAATCAGAAACTCCTGTTTGTCTGCAGTAATAACGATATCTAGTTAAAGAGCTCTGGGGGACAAAGTCCAAAAGTTTGATTATATAAGTCAAATTGGTAGAGGCAAACATATACCTCCAGCATAGACCTTATGATAAAGAGAAAACAAATAGACACAGGATGCACACAAAGAAGAAGACGATGCCGAGACCACAGAAATACAAACCTTAGAAGTCTGAAAATATGAGAATGAGGAACAGTGAGGAAACAATAATCTTCCACAACTCAAGAACAAGGGAGATCACCAATACTGATCTGCAGGAAATGCGAGAAGGAGAATTTCAAATTTTGATCTTCAATATGAGGAAAGGCATCAAAGGAAGTGTACAGGAAGTGAAGGAGGAAATAGAGGCCCTAAGAAAGAACCAAAAAGAGGCTTTGAGCAAAATGAAGGAGTAAATAAATGAATTAAAGAATGCAACAGAAACCAATTATGGCAGGCTAGACCACATGGAAAACAGAGTATCACTCTTGGAAGACAGTTCATTCAAAACTGAAAACTCAGTCAACAATAAATAGAAGACAATACAACAACACAACCTGAACATCCAAGAAATATGGGAAAATATGAAACATTCTAACTTATGGATAAAAGGCATTGAAGAAGGTTTAGAATCACAAACCAAGAGTATCAGAAATGTCTTCAGAGAAATAATTTCAGAGAATTTCCCAAACATAGAGAAAGACTTGGGCATCTGCATACAGAAGACATTCAGAACATCATTAAGACAAGATCAAGAAAGACTTCCCCACACCACTTAATAATCAAAATGACTAACATAGAGGCCAAGGAAAGAATCTTAAAAGCAGTGAGAACAAAAGAAGAGGTGACATTCAGGAGCAAACAATAAAAAGCACTCCGGACTTCTAAACCCAAGTCATGAAAGCCAGGAGGGACTGGTATGATGTACTCCAGACCCAGGAAGAAAACAACTTCTAACCAAGTTTGCTATATCCAGCAAAGATATCATTCAAAATTGATGGAGAAATAAAAATGTACCAAGATAAGCAAAAACTGAAAGAATTTATGACTACCAAGCCAGCACTAGAGAAAATACTTAAATAAAACACAAAGAAGAAAACAGAAGTAAATTCTAGAATGAGAGAAAGGGAAAACTCCACCAGATGGGCAACTAAGCAAAGAAGAAATAACACTACATCAACCAGAAAATAACACTCAAAATGACAGAAAACAAAAATCATCTCTTAGTAATAACACTGAATGTCTAAGGTCTAAACTCCCCAATTAAAAGACATAGAGTAACAATGTGGATTAAAAAATATAATCCAACTATATTCTGCTTGTAAGAAACTCAATTTACAGACAAAGATATCCATATGCTAAAGGTGAAAAGATGCAAAAGATATACCATGTAAATGGAGACTGAAAACAAGCAGGTGTAGCTATGCTCATATCCAAAAAAACAGACTTTAAGCTAAAACACATCAGAAGAGACAAAGCAGGTCACTTCTTATTGATAAAAGGTACAATCCAACAAAAATATATAATGATAGTAAACCCAAATGTGGGTGCACCCACTTTTGTAAAACAAACTCTTCAGGACATCAGATCTCAAATAGACCCAAATACAACAATATTGGGAGACTTCAACACAACACTCACAACACTAGATCAATCTTCTAGATAAAAGATGAGTAAAACTCTTCAGACCTAATGAACACTATAGACCAAATGGATCTAATTGACATATACAGAATATTTCAACCAGCAACAGCTGAATAAACATCCTTCTCAGCTGATCATGGAACCTTCTTGAAAATAGACCACATCATGGGCCAGAAAGCAAGCACTAACAAATTCCAAAAATGTAATATAATTCCTGGCATCTTCTCAGATCACAACGGAATGAAAGTAGTAATCAACAACAGAAAGACCAATAGAAATTATATAAATACACGGAGACTGAATGATGCACTCTTGAATGAGGACTGGATCGGAGAAGAAATAAAGGGAGAATTAAAAAAATCCTGGAATTAAATGAAAATAGAGACACAACATACAAAAATCTATGGGACAGTGTGAAGGCAGTGTTAAGAGGAAAATTTATATCACTGAGTGCCCACATAAGAAAAGCAGAAACTCAGCCAATAAACAACCTAATGACACACCTCAAGGACCTAGAAAAACCAGGAACAGTCTAATCTTAAAGCCATTAGAAGGGAGGAGATAATTAAAATCAGAGCAGAAATCAACAAAATAGAGAACAAAAAAATTTACAAAGGATCAACAAAATAGAAAGCTGGTTCTTTGAGAAGATAAGCAAGATTGGCAAACCCCTAGCCAACCTAACCAAAAGAGAGAATCAAACCAAATTATTAAAATCAGAAAATAAGAAGGAGACATCACTACAGACAGTGGGATAATACAGAAGATCATCAGAAACTATTTTGAAAATTTATATTCCAATAAACTGGAAAACATGGAAGAAATCGACAGATTTCTAGACACATACAACCTACCTAAATTGAACAAAGAAGATTTAGAAAACCTAAACTTACCAATAGCAAGCAAAGAGACAGAAACAGCAATAAAAACCCTGCCATTAAAGAAAAGCCCAGGTCCAGACAGATTTCTAGCTGAATTCTACAAAACATTTACAGAAGAACTAAACTTAATACATCACAAGTTATTTTGTGAAATCAAAAGAGATGGAATTCTTCTAAACTTCTTCAATGAGGCCAGTATCACATTAATACCAAAAGTAAATAAAGATACCTCAAGAAAAGAAAATTATAGACCAATATCATAGATGAACATAGATGCAAAAATTCTAAATAAAATACTAGCCATGGGCATTCAAAACCACATCAAGAAAATTGTATGCCAAGACCAACTTGGTTTCATCCGAGGAAAGCAAGGCTGGTTCAACATACACAAATCAATACATGTTATTCACCACATAAATAGGACTAAGAATCCAACATCCATTCATGTTAAAACACTGCAGAAAATCAGAATAGAAGGAATGTACCTCAACATCATTAAGGCAATATGCAATAAACCTAAAGCCAACATCATCTTGAATGGGAAAAAAGTAAGGAACAAGACAAGCTGTCCTCTATCACCACTCCTGTTGAATATAGTCCTCAAGACTCTTGACAGAGAAATGAGAAAACAGAAGGATATCAAAGGAATTCAAATAGGAAAAGAAGCATTAAAATTATCTTTATTTGCAGACATGACCCTATGTTTAGAAGATCTAAAAAACTCAACCAAAAGACTATTAGAGCTGATTAACAAGTTCAGCAAAATAGCAGAACACAAAATCAACCTAAAAAAATCAGCAGCTTTTCTATATCCTAACCATGAATCCACTGAGAAAGAAATCCAGAAAACAATTCCATTCACAATAACCTCAAAACCAATAAAATACCTAGGAATAAACCTAACCAAGGAGGTAAAACACATCTACAGTGAAAATCATAAAACACTAAAGAAAGAAATTGAAGATGGTCTTCGAAGATGGAAAATCTCCCTTGCTCTTGGATAGGCAGAATAAATATCAAAATGGCCATTTGACCAAAAATGATCTACAAAGCAATGCAATACCTATTAAAATACCAATGTTATTCTTCACAGACCTGGAAAAATCAGTTATAAATTTCATATGAAGAAACAAAAGACCCAGAATAGCCAAAGCAATTCGCAGCAATAAGAACCATGAAGGAGGCATCACTATTCCTGACTTCATATTATACTACAGAGCTATAGTAGTAAACACAGCATGGAATTGGCATAAAAATAGACACATGGACCATTGGAACAGAATAGAAGTTACAGAAACAAATCTACACACTTATAGCCAATTTATTTTTTACAAAGGTTTCAGACACATACGTTGGAGAAAAGACAGCCTTTTCAACAAATGATGTTGGGAAAACTTATTATCCAATTGTAGAAAATGGAACTAAATCATTACCTCTCACCCAGCAGAGGAGTCAACTCAAGATGGATCAAAGACCTGAAAGTTAGACCAGAGACTGTGAAGCTACTAGAGGAGGGAGTAGTAGTAGTCCAACACTCCAACATATAGGCACAGGTAGAAATTTCCTCAACAAGACCCCCAAAGTTCAGAAAATTAAAACAAGAATTAATAATTGGGATGACATTAAACTAAAATGTTTATGATCATCAAAGGAAATCATCAAGAGTCTGAAGAGAAAGTCTACGGAATGGGAGAAGATCTTTACCAGCTATCCCTCTGACAGAGGACTAATATCTAAGATATACAAAGAACTTAAAAGACTTTACACTAAAAAAAGTAACCCAATCAAGAAATTGGCAATTGAATTGAATAGACACTTCACAAAAGAAGAGATACAAATGGCCAATAAATACATGAATAAAATGTTCGACATAATTAGCAATCAGAGAGATGCAAATCAAAACTACACTGAGATTCCATTTAACCCCAATCAGAATTGTAATCATCAAGAAGTCAAAAAACAATAAATGTTGGTGAGGATGTGGGGAAATTGGAACTCTTCTACACTGTTGGTGGGATTGTCAATTAGTTCAGCAGCTAGGGAGATCAGTGTGGAGATTCCTCAGAAAACTGGGAATGGATCCACCATATGATCCAGCTATACCACTCCTGGGTATCTTTCCAAAGGGGCTGAAACCAGAGAACTACAGTAATATATGTATACCCATGCTCATAGCAGCACAATTTACAATAGCCAAATTATGGAACCAACCTAGGTGTCCACCAGCAATTCTACTCAGCAATAAAGAACAAAATTCTGCAAGAAAATGGATGGACCTGGAGAACATTATGTTAAGTGAGATTAACCAGTCACAGAAAGTGAAGGGTCATATGTTTTTTCTAATATGTGCAAGCTAGGGAGTAATTGGAATACCAGAGGGACTCCAGATAACTATGGAGAAACCTCAGTGGAGCCAGGGAGGTGGTCTAAGGGAAGGAGAGGGAGAAGAGTGAGATTCATTAATGGAATTACTACCATCGACTATGTGTACATATGTGAAAATACCATTGTCAATTTCAGTACTCTGTGTTGGGAAGGGGGAGATGGGGAGACAGGGGGGCCCACCAAGTGCTGTATACATGTATGTCACTGTCAACATGATTTACAATATGATGTGAGACTATAATGCACTAACAAAAGCATATTAAGATAATTGCTTGGATAGAATGTGGAGATATTGAATCGTTTTAATGTATAATATTTCAAAACATAGGACCAATTCTCCAAATCTCCAACATATAGGTACTTGTAAAAACTTTCTCTAAGACTCCCAAAGCTCAGGACATAAATACAAGAATCAATAAATGGGATGGCATCAAATTAAAAAGCTTCTGTGCAACCAAGGAAACAATCAAGAGTCTAAAGTGAGACCTACAGAATGGGAGAGAAATCTTTTCCAGTTTCTTCTCTGATTGAGGACTAATATCTAGAATATATAAAAAAAAAACCCAAATAATTAACACTAAATACAAAAATAACACAATTTAAAAAATGAGCCAGTGAACTGAATAGATACTTCTAAAAAGAAGAAATACAATTTGCCAATAAATATATGGAAAAATGTCCAATATCACTAGCAACATGGAAATGCAAATTAAAACTACACTGAGGTTCCATCTAACATCAACTAAATTGGCAATCATCAAGAATAAAATAATAACAAATGCTGGTGAGGCTGAGGAGAAATAGAAAGTCTTATACACTGTTGGTGGAACTGTAAATTGGCACAATCACTATGGATCAGTTTGGAGGTTCTGCAAAAAACTAGGAATGGCACCCCCATGAGACCCAGCTATACCATTCCTTTGTATCTTTCCAAGAGAATTAAAGTTAGAATACTATAGCAGTACTTGCATGTCCATGTTTATAGCAGCACAATTTACAATAGTCAAATGATAGAGCCAACCAGGTGTTTGTCAACAGGTGAATGGATAAAGAAAATGTGGCATAGACACACAATGGAATTCTACTCAGTCATAAAGAAGAACAAAAGTATGTTATTTGTAGGGAAATGGATGAACCTAGAGAATATTATGCTACGTGAGATCAGCAATTCTCAGACAGTCAAAGGTTGTATGTTTCTGTTATACATGAAAGCTATAGAGAAAATAGGATGCATAAGATACTTTAAATAATGTGGATGGAAACCTGTGGAGTAGTGGAAGGAGAGTGGGGAAGGGGGTTAGAAAGGGGGAGAGGGAGTATTGAGGAAGGTAACAGTTCAAATAATAATATTGCAGTACGTAACCGTATTAGAACCAATTCACTAACATGTGTGGGGAAGGAGGATGGGGGAGCAGGGTGGTATTTGGAGGAAAATACACCAAGATCTATGCTCATGTATGTTTTATCACATTGAACATTACTATATATTATATATTAATATATGTTAATGATAGATGAATTTATATCTCAGTGTTAAAGTTACAGAACATCAGAGGAGGAGTGTGAATCAGCTAGAAGAATAAACATCACACATGAACAAAAACAAAACTTTGTAATGTTTTATAGGGAAAGGGTGAGCCTGACCTCACTTGTGCGTGGGATATATGTTAGGTAGCAGTATGATTTTGATAGCGTCATTATCTGGAATTCAAGTACAAGAACAAAGAAATGTGTAGGTGTCAACTTGACAGAGGATAGATCGTGATGGTTTTAATGGTCAGGTTGGTTAGACTGAACTACACTTCTCAAAACTCACTTTTTTGTATGTTTCCAGTGGGATGGAACACAGGATACTCTTGAGAAAGCTGGAAGGAGAGGGAGGTGGCAGACCTAGTTGATCAGCTGACTGTGCTTGTTGGCATGAAGCAGCAGTTGGGCCTGTAATTGATCTATATTCCCCCGTCTCCTCCTACAACTTCTTCAGTTTCTGAGCCAGGTGTACGTGTGTGTGTGTGTGTGTGTGTGTGTGTGTGTGTGTGTGTGTGTGTTTACCTTTATGATGAAAGACTCTGAATCCTGCAAGACACTGTTTACCAGGAACACAGGTAACAAAGATGGACATCTTTTTCAGTTCATTCTCAAGGGATTCCAGCTCATGCTGTGGGCCAAGCACACTTGGGATCCTTACTTCCTGACTACATGCCTTATGAACTGCAAGTTCCATCATTTGTTGTAGACATAACAACTGTACAGACTGCTTAACCAGTCACCACAATTTTGTGAGCCAATTCCCTGTAACAAATCCCTTCATACATCTCCTAATGGTTGTGCCACTTTGGCTGAATTTTGATCAAATACCAAATGGGTGCACAACCCAAATGTCCATCATAAAAAACAGATAAACAAATTGTGGTCAATTCATATGCAAAAAACTGCTCAGCAAAGGTGAAAGAGCACATTGTTGATATACACAACAACATGAGTGAATCTCGTAGACATGCTGAACATGAGTTCAGATTAAAAATTATTCATAGAAAAATTTTGAACAGGAAAAACTAATCGATGCCAGAAAAAATAAATCAGTACATAGATTGCCTCTGGGGCAGAGAGATTCACAACATAGCACAAGGACTCTGTTCATGAAGATGGAATTGTTCTATATCTTGATAGTACTATAGGCTAAACAAGTGTGTGTATTTGTCAAAACAAACCAGATTGTGCACTTAAGATTATTTTATTGCATGTAAATTTTACCTTAAAACATTGTAAGCAAATATTGTTTTATATTTACTAGGCTTGTTTTTCATGTGGCATATGTCAACAATGCTGAAACTAAACATGAGGAATAATCACACATACATAATATTCAACAAAATAACTACCTCACCTATTCAAATATGTAATGGTTAAGAAGTTAAAAAAATAGGTCAAGGAGTTATTTTAAATTGAATGAGAGCTGGGCATGGTGGCACATGCTTGTAATCCCAGTACTTGGGAGGCTGAGACAGGATGATCAGAGGTTCACAACCATCCTTGGCAACTTAGCAAGGCCCTTCACAACTTAGTGTGACCCTGTTTCCAAATAAAGAATAAAAAAGGACTGAGAAGCCAGGCGTGGTGGTGCACGCTTGTAATCCCAGTACTTTGGGAGGCGGATACCGGAGGATCCGGGTTCGCGGCCAGCCTCAGCGCTCTCTCTCTCTCTCTCTCTCTCTCTCTCTCTC
>PVJS01004310.1:0-69826 GCA_004027185.1 Glis glis
AAAGAAGGGAATCAATGGAATTACTATCATAAATAACATGTACATGTGAAAATATACCAACATCATTCTTGGTACTTCATACGGGTGGGGGGAGGCGGGGGGGGCACCAAGAGCTGTGTGCATATATGTTAACATCAAATAGATATTCATTGCAATGTAAGACTCCAATGCACCAATAAAAGCACGTTAAAAAAAAAAAGAAAAGGGAAGGAAGAAAATAACTGAGGAAGAAATAGAGATGGGGGAAGCTGAGTCAGAAGGACCGCAGGTTCGAGGCCAGCCTCAGTCACTTAGGGAGACCCTCCAGAAACTTTAGTGAGCCCCTGTTTCAAAATAAAAAATGTAAAAAGGGCTGGGGGTGTAGCTTAGAGATAGAATGCTCTTGGTTCCATCCCCAACACTGAAATAAAGAGAAAGAGAGATTTAAATATGGGCAGCTAAGAAGCTAAAAGAGAACTTGGATGACCCTCCCTCATGTTCTTGTTCTTCCTTCTCTTTCTCCCTTCCATCCTTCCTCTAGCTCTCTCCCATCTCCCCTCCTTCCTTTCCTTCAAAAGATAAAAACATAAAAATATGTTCAACATCATTAGCAATCAGAGAGATGCAAATCAAAACTATACTGAGATTCCATCTAAACCCAATCAGAATGGCAATCATCAAGAAGTAAAACAACAATAAATTTTGGAGAGAATGTGGAAAAATAGGAACTCTTCTACACTGTTGGTGGGATTGCAAATTAGTGCAGGCCCTAATGGAGATCAATGTGGAGATTCCTCAAAAAATTGGGAATGGATCCACCATATGATCCAGCTATACCACTCTTGGGTATCTTTCCAAAGGGACTGAAATCAGGATACTATATTAATTTATGCATATTCATGTTTATAGCAGCACAAGTCACAATAGCCAAATTATGGAACCAATCTAGGTGTCTATCAACAGATGATGGATTATAAAATTATGGGATATATACATGATGGAATTCTACTCAGCAGTAAAAAACAAAATTATGTCATTTATAGGAAAATGGATGGACCTGGAGAATATTATGTTAAATGAGATTAGCCAGTCACAGAAAGTGAAGGGTCATATATTTTCTCTCATATGCAGAAGCTACGGAGTAATGGGGATACCAGAGGGACTCCAGATAATGGAGGAGAAACTCCAGTGGAGTCAGGGAGGTGGTCTAGGGGAAGGGGGGTGGAGAGGGAGACTAAATGAAGGAATGACCTCCATTGACATTATGTATATATATGAGAATACCAATGTCAATCTCAATACCCTGTATGGGGAAGGGAGAATGGGGAGGGAGCTGGGGGAAATCCCACCAAGTGCTGTGTGCATGTATGTCACTATCACTATGAACTACATTATGGTGTGAGACTATAATGTACTGGTAAAAGTAAAAAATAAAATTTTAAAACTAAAACAAAGATATTTACTGTCTATGTTTTTGTGCTAGGCACTGTATGTATAGGTGTGTATCTTCTGAAAGTAGTTTACCATTGAGCATCATATTTTACAAAGTCCTTTTAGCATCTACTATCTTGTTTGAACCTTTCTATACGCTTCATTTTACAAATGAGTAAACTGAGGCTCAGAGAGCATATGCGAACTTGCCCAAGGTAATAGTAGAACAAGAACTCATATTTGTACTGTACTTTCTTCCATGTAGTGTTGGTATAGGTATGAAGATTATGATATGTGGCTATATATTTCCCTACAGTTATAGAGTATCAGAATTGGTGTCTATTTAGTCATACAAAACACATTTTTTAAAAAGGCAATGTACTGTTTTGTGTGTTGTTTAATGAAACCCAATCAAAGTAACACAAAAATGCCTGTTCTAATAAATTGTTATGAGGTGACAAACACTAACACAAAGCAGCTCATCTAATCCCCCAAATATCCTGTGAGCTACGTTGGTTTCATTCTGGGTCTGAGAAAGATTGAATAACTTGGCTAAGCATGACTAAACTTGAAAGAGCAAAACAGAAAAGCTACAGAAAAATGTTTTGTACAATTGTGTTGTGTTAACTGCCATTTAGCCACAGATGAGTAAACAGTATGAAAGAAATCATATTTTTAAATCATTTTGGGTCCAAAAAGTTGGTACACAAATAATGCAGATGTTTATTAAACTATCTTGCATACATACTAAAAGTATTACTCATCTTTCATTTATAAAGTAGCAATCTTTTGATTAAATAATTTAATTGCAAAAATGTTAATATCAGACAAGCTAATTCTTTGGTGAATTCATTCATCAAGGAAAGCTATATTCCACTGAGCACTCCTGCTCTTTTCTGAGTCAGAACATTTGTTAGAGTATTGGCTCTGATTGGCCTAGTAGGAATGTAAAGAGTTCCAGCCACCTCCAAGTCACAGTCTGAATACTGACTTATTCGAGCATCGCATCTTGAAGTCACTTGGGATACTTCTGGGAAACGTAAGATGCCGAGCCTCATGGAAAACTTGGTGCATCTCTCTTCCCCTAGTCCACAACAGAACTTGCCCTGTGTTCTAAATTCTGTCTCTAAGGCAAACAAAACAGAGGTTATCCACTACAACCAAATTAATCGAGCAGCTAAGGCCCAATGAGCGTGGGCACTTCCAATTCCTCTGCGAGGTAAGTTTGCTAAATAACGTAATTTCTATCATTTTTACTTTTCAAGATAAATGAAGACTTAGTGAAAGTGTTACCTCTGGAAAGGATATCTTGAAACCTCAACAGAAGGATTGAAAGTTAAGTAACCAGCTATATTTGTTTTAAAAGTATTAAGTAACTACTATTACATAACTTAGAGAGATATAGACACCGGTCATTTTCAATTTGGTAACCTCATAGTAGTAGGAACTTGATAAAATATAAAAATGAGCTTGAAGAAAATAAATATGAAAAGTTTCAAAAAACAGGTTTTAGGAGTAGGCTTGCTCTTACTATTTGTGGTGGGTGGTGGAAGGCTAGAAGTGGAAAACCCCCTCGCCTGCATCCTGTCCCGTTTCCCTTCTATCTGGCCCCATAAGTAGCCCCTTGGACCCCAGTTTCCATACACTAATTCCATACACTCACCTCTTGGCCACACCTTGAGTCCAGGTTTGTTATATTTTGGCCATGTGGCTGCCCTTGAGGATGGACATTGAAAGAGGCTGATGCAAGTCCTGGAAGAACTGTTTGGGCAGGAAATTTAGGAGTCCTAGGAAACAGAAGCCTCTTCTATGGGGATGCCATACCCTTGCTTCCAGGTACCCCTCCCATATTTGAAAGGGCACAGATGGAAGAGGTCCTGAGGGAAATCTAAATTGAGACCAGAACAGATAGTCCTGTTGCTAGGATCAGAGCGGAGTGTTGTGTGGGGTACAAGAGAATTGCATTCACGTATGAGAGTCTGCATAGCTGGATGGAAGGAATTCGGGTGGCTATGGAGAAGAATGGGAAATTAGACCAAGGACACAGGTAGGGCTAAGATTTTTAAGTTATAAGACAAAAGATTTCAGCTAGAGGCAAAAACAAAAAACAAACAACAACAAAAACACAAACAAACAAAAATGCCTTCTTTGCCCTTAGACTCAGATGGAGTGGGCGGTGAAATGGAATGAGCCATCCCTCAGAATACAAAATTCTGTAAGGAAGTGTTGGAGCAGAAACCAGGTGACAATTTGGCCTGGGGCGACAGACATAACGGGATTCCAGCACTAGTTAGATATGGAGTCAACAGGAGTTTTGTAAACCTGTCCTCCATGGTGACCTTAGTAATTCAGTGGAACCTCATTTGAGAGTCATGGCTGGTCTGGTGTGTGGGGTAGGCACTGCTGAGGAGGCTGGGAGGTTGAGATAGGGCTGAGTCGGTTATACTTCCATGTGTGTTTTTATTAGAAGAGTTTCAAAAGTCTTGAAAACTGCTAAACAACATGATCTCTGAAATTCTTCCCATCTCTAGGATTCTATGAGTTCAAGAAACTAGAAGTAGATTCCATCATAGAAAAAATGTGAAAGATAATGAGGTTAGACTAAATGAAATATATTCATTAGTAAGAATGTGAACAATTTTTTCATCATGCCATTTCAAATGAGATTTCAGACTAAAATTTCAAGACCCATTATTTTTTTTCAAACTTAGTGCATTTAGCACTCTGTTGTTCATTTAAGGATGTGTGATTTTATTTTTAACTAGCTTTTTTAATTGGAAAACTAAATATTTCTGGTTTTAAAATTATCACTGTGAATATAAGCTAGAAACTATTAATATATTTTTCCTGTCTTTACATGAAATTCAACTACATAGTTTGGTATTAACATTCTTGTATATCTGGCTAGACTTTTTCTATGTGTATACCAATTTTTCTTATATATGTTGATCTGTTGAGTGTGTGTGTGTGTGTGTGTGTGTGTGTGTGTGTTGGGGATTGAACCCAGGGGTATTCCACCTCTGAGCTACACCCCAAACCTTTTTATTCTTTATTTTAGACATAGTCGCACTAAGTGCTAGAGGCTGGCCTCAAATCTGTGATCCTCCTGCCTCAGCCTCTCAAGTACTAGGATTACAGGCATGTGCCACTACACCTGGCTGTATCAATCATTTTTGAACTAGGATTTTAACTAAATAGTAACTAATATATATCATATATTTTCTGGTTAAAATATATATATGGTTTAAATAATACCAATAAAATAAATGTCTAATACCCACAACTCAAACGAAGGAATAGAACATGTCCAATACCTTTGACAACCTCTGGATCATTCTTTTTTTTTTTTTGTGGTACCCGGGATTGAACTCAGGGGTGTTCTACCTCTGCGCTACACCCCTGGCCCTATTTTTTTATACTTTATTTTGAAACCGGGTCTCACGAAGTTGCAGAGGGCCTCACTAAGTAGAGAGGGAGAGAGACAGGGAGGGAGAGAGAGAGAGAGAGAGAGAGAGCTGAGGCTGACCGCGAACCTGGATCCTCCGTTCTCCGCCTCCCAAAATACTGGGATTACAAGCATGCGCCACCACGCCCGGCCTCTGGATCATTCTTGATGGCATTTCTATCCCCCTTTAACACTTGGTAATAAGCACTATCTTAAACTCTGGATTTGTCATTTCTATTTCTTTTTTTTACAATAATTTTATTTCATAAAAATTTATGTCTAAGCTGGGCATAATGGCACACACCTGTAATCCCAGTAATTGGGAGGCTGAGACAGGAAGATTACAGATGGGAGGTCAGCCTCAACCACTTAGCAAGGCCCTCAGAAACTTAGTGATACCCTGTTTCAAAATAAAAAATAGAAAGGGCTGGGGTGTAGCTCAGAGGTAGAAATCCCCAGTACCCTCACTCCAAATTATGTCTAAATTTTACACTATTAGTTGTTTCCAAAGATATATAATAAAAATCTTATTATATTTATCATTTTACATTATTTTAAATTTATTTTTACATTGGATTTCATTGATGTTTTCTCTTTACTTCCATTTTGCCTCCTTTTTGCAAGTTTGTGTGTAGCCCATTTATATTATTTTAATAGTTACTGTGGATGTTTTATTTTATTTTATTTTATTTATTTATTTATTTTTTGCAGTACCGGGGGTTGAACGCAGGGACATTCTACCTCCGCGCTACACCCCCAGCCCTATTTTTTATACTTTATTTTGAAACTGGGTCTCACGAAGTTGCAGAGGGCCTCACTAGGTAGACAGAGAGAGAGAGAGAGAGAGAGAGAGAGAGAGAGAGTAAGAGAGAGAGAGAGAGAAAGCTGAGGCTGGCCGCGAACCCGGATCCTCCGATCTCCGCCTCCCAAAGTACTGGGATTACAAGCGTGCACTACCACGCCCGGCTCTGTGGATATTTTAACATGCATATTTAACTATGTCTAACTTTAGTAATTATCTTTACCTTCAAAACAAACAAAAACTTTAGAATGTTTTGAGTTCACATTTCCAACTTTTATGCTATTATCTTTTCATATCAGAGCATTATTTTCATTTTAATCCTGTAATATAGACGTTAGTAATATTGTTCTATACACTATTTAGATTGATCCATATGTTTACCTGTTTTTTTTTTTTTTTGCTATTTTGTCTTTCACCTTGTAAAAGGTTTTTGGAGTTATTTTTTAGTCATTTTCCTCCTAAACTACATCTTCCATACATTCCTTCAGAAAGGTTTCTCTTTAGGTTTCATTTAGTTCCTCTCAAATGTCTTTCTGTCAAATTCCATTAGGTTTTGACCTAATTCCTGAAAGCCACTTTCATTGACTATATAATTTCATAGTGACAAATTTGCTTTAATCAGTACTTTGAAGATATACTTATCTTTTTTCTGGTTTACATAATAATAATTGGAAAGTCACTTTATCTTTGCTGCAGTTTTACTTTGAAGTATTTTGATGTGTACTTTTTATTTGCCATAGTTGGAATTCATTGTAGTTCTAAAAATGATGATTTATATATCGTACACATTCTGCAAAGTTGTTAGACATAGCTCTTTGAATATTGCCTATCCTTAATTCTCTCTATTATTTCCCAAGGATCTTAAGTCTTCTCCTTTTATTCTTTTTTTAAATTTTATTTGTGCATTATAATTATACATCTTTATGAGGTTTAGGGTGATAGAGGTTTGTATGCACACATCAGTCATTGAGCCCTCCCCCTATTCCCTCCCCATTCCCTCTCTCTTCTTATTGTCTTTATTTTCCAAATGTCCATTTCTTTGTCTTTCTGTGATATATTCTATGTAATTTTTCAGATCTCTATTGTAGTGCCAAAAATCTCTTCAGCTGTGTTTATTCTGTTGTTTTTCTTATCCATTCAGTTCAAAATTTCAATATTTATAATTTTTATTTCTCAAAAGGCTATGTTTCAAATCCTTCCGGCCATATTTTATAGACTTTTTGGGTAATACTTTCAAAACATTTTTATTTCTTTGAACACATCCAGTTTACACATTTTCTGATTCTCTTAGGAGCCAAATTTGTTGTCTATTATTTCTGTGTACTAATGTTTATGGTGGTTTATTTCTAGTTCGTTAGTGAATTTTAATTGTCAACTCATTTATGGGATATTTGTCATGAGATCTGGTTTTAAATTATGTTAATCTAGACAGGA
Source organism: Glis glis (assembly GCA_004027185.1). NCBI lineage: Eukaryota > Metazoa > Chordata > Mammalia > Rodentia > Gliridae > Glis > Glis glis. The sequence goes on from PVJS01004310.1 coordinate 7,092, forward strand.
TTTGAGTTTGGCTTTGCTAGTTGCCTGGGGTAGCTATTAAATTCAAACTAAATCATTTTATTGAGAATTTTAGGAAAATGTTGTTTAAATTTAGTCTGCTGACATAATGGCTTGTGTCTAGCTACAAATCTCTGCTAAGATTTTTTGCCGACTCCTCTGTGGTGTGATCTTTTTTCTAATTCAATTTTTTTTTAGTGAGGATGTAAACATTTGGATATGGGAAGGGGGTTCCCATTGGATATTTAATCATGAAGAGTCCATCCTTTGTCCCCATTATATGTAGCTACCAGTTCTTTTTATCAGAACTAAAACTCAAACACCAGTCGTGGGCAATTAGTTGTATCAGAGCTCACTTTCTTCTCTGGATTCCTATTTATCTTTAATTTTTTTCACTTCTGAGAATTTTGCCATATATATATATATATATGGATGTATATATATATATGGATATATATATATATGGATATATATATATATAAGGATATATATATTCTGTGTTTGTCTAATATACATATATATCTTATAGCTATATTTTGTTATTCCTAGTGGGAGATTTTCATTATGTCTAGTTCACAATACTGCCAGAAATTAATACTTCCTGTTCGAGAGTTTATAATAGTTTCACCAACTTCTATATAAAATATTTAACAATATATTCAGCCATCTTCTCATATTGGTATATATAGGTTTGCCTTATTTATTTTGAATGGCTGCATAATATTAAATACTACAGATAAACCATCATTTATTTAACAAATCCACTGTTGAAGGATATTTAGGTTGTTTTCAGTTTTTTGTTATTACCAAAAAAATCAACATACATATGGTTATTTATGTATCTAGATTAAATTTCTAGTGTTAGAATTGCCAAGTCAAAGGATACTTAAGTTACTTAAATTTTAATGTTTATTCCCAATTTGCTTTTCAGAGTTTGCAACAACTACTTTGAAAAAGAGAAAAATCAGTGTGCCTATATCCTTACTGCCTTATCTACATTGGGTTTAATGTGCCCATTATTATTAATTTGATAAATATATTGTTCTTTAACTTTATTTTGGCATTAATTCCATAGAGAAGGACATATTGCAAACATATGCTTGGAGTGCTTTTTAAAAAGATATTTTTCATGCCAGATGAGGAATTGATTTGAAGCAATTTTTCTAACATTCAATTCTGAAATATAGTCTGTTTAGGGCAATGCCAGATTTCTCATCAGACTGTGAGTGTCCTAACTGTTTGGACAGAGCTCAGAATGAGTCTGATTGTAATCCCTCTTCCAACGAGAGAGGTAATGGCTCTTCCTATTCAAGATCAAGGAAGAAATTCATGCCTTCCTTCAGCATGCCGGACTCTCTTCCTCAGTGCCATTCCACCAGGCTGGAGGGTGTTAACAAAGAAGAATCTGCATTTCTGCCCTCAGAGGAGGAGAACTCTGAGGGGTTTTCACAAAAAAGTGCTCTCAATCTGAGCTCTGAGGATATCAAAAAGAAAATCCGACCACTGAGAGAGCTGACTATCCAAGAGTTACTGAGGGAGTTTGGGGATTGTGGGACGGTCCAACCAAGCACCATGTCCTTGGCCCACTTTAGAGATCAGGTGGTCATGAAGTTCAGAAGAGCTCTGTATTATTCTGGAATCTGGGTGGCACATGTCCAAGGTTGCAGACTTGGAAAGCACTTTTCAGCTAAATATTTCAAGAGAAATCCTGGTAGCTTGCATCGGCTGGTTCCCTGGCTAAAACGAGAACTAACAGCTGTTTATGGAGACTATGGCTACACAGTGAAGAATATCCTATCTGCCATCCTGAATCACATGACAGAATATGATTTGGACAGTGAGTCCTTCATTCACCTTCTGGAACCTTATCTCCTACAACACACCCACCATTTCCTGCATGAGTTTATCAGTTTCGTGCATTCACCTTACAACATGGAGACCTATGACCGGCGAGCTATCTATCAATGTCCTTCTGAATCAACATGGGTGAAAAAGAAGTCCATTGCTTCACATGCTGTTGTGCCTTTACCTAAAGACCATGTTCTAATGACATCTCAGCAAGATACAAAGCAATCTAAAAACACCCAGGATCAATGGAATAATGAAGAGAGGCCTCGGTCTGGCTTGAAACCATTTCCAAATGGTAACTCTTCCTTGAAAATGTCTGAGAGCCCACTAGTAAATCATGAAACAGCGAGCAAAGCCCATGTTTGTACCCAAACAAAATCAGAATCAGATAATGATGAAGGCATCAGTTCTGCTAATAATATACCCCCAGACTGGGCTACCCCAAGGGAAAGAGGTCCAGGCATACTGAATTACAAAAATAAAGCTCAAGAGAAAAAGACAGAAGGGATAAAATTGCTTCCTGGTCATGTCCAGGATCTGCAAAAGAGTGAAACAATCGAATGTAACTTCAGTACTCCTGCAGTTTCTAATCAGGTGCAACCACAGAAGTGCAAACTAAGAGAAAAAAAGGGTTTGAGCCTTGTCCATCAGATAAATTTCCAGAAAAAAGAAGTAGAACAAAATACATGCTCAGATTCTTTATCAGAGAATTTTCAAAGATTTCCCAGAGAAAGATCCTTGATAAATTGCAAATCTAGAAAGAGAGACCCTTCTTGGAGTTGCATCTCAGAAAACACTCTTTCTCCTAAAAGGGATGGTAGAAAGCTGAGTGCTTTCAGAAAAAAGAGGATAAAATGCAGACAGTCCTCCTCATTTGTAGAAGTTGGTTCACACTCCAGCAGAAGAATACGAAGACTATCAGGGTCCCATACTCACAGATCCAAATCCTGGTGTGTAGGACCTAGAAAGAGATCGATAAGCAGAGAATCAAGTAATCTCTCTCTCAGAAGAAGTCACAGAAGTGAACCCTCCCCCCAGAATGTATTCTTTGAGCCCTCAAAAGGAAAGAATGTGCATGGCCGCAAATCAAACTCTGGCAGGGCGCCTTCGACCCCAGTCCACTGTGTGAAGTTTTCTTCAATTGGTGGAAAAAGACCCAGCTGTCCTTCCAAAGATGAAAATTCTTCCCAGACTAGAAGCCCTTGTAACAGTCCAACATGCCTGCAGATTGAGAAACACAGATCCCCAAATAAACAGAAGATAAAGCAAAAAAATACCTTTCCTATAGCTAGAAGAACCAGAGAAGTTAGGCACCGAACAAATAAATGCCAGGGAATAGATAAGCAAACTACAGAGGAAGTGAGTGATGAATCGGGGGATCTGGATGAGCTGAAGCAAATGAGCAGCCACTCTGAACGTGCACCCTCCTGCAGGAGGCAAATGCCCCCAAGCCAGAATTCAAGTCTTCAGAAAGGTCATTGAGCCAAGAATGAACACAAACAAGACATAGCATCGGAAATATAGAGGCGCCGACTGTTTTGAAAGGCAAATCAGTCTACCTAGCTAGCCACCAAGGATCTTTGAAAAGTCTGACTATAATCTAAAAATATTACTAAAAATATTTATCACATCCCTTTGCTACTGGAACTAAAAGCCTGATGATTAAATTTAAAGCTTCTATTGGAGACAAATGCATATTATTAAATTGTTCATATATATAAATATTATTTCTGTGTTTTTAAATGAATGAATTGTTAAAATATTTGACTTGTTTTTTGGTTTCTTGATTTAACTCTGAAGATGAACTGCCCAAAGTTCTAAACACCACAAAGACCACACTAGCAATAGGAGTATAAATTACTTAACACAAGTTCTGCATATTAAGTATGTTACTAAACACATATGTTTTTTTTTTTTTGTGGTACCAGGGATTGAACCCAGGGGCATTTTACCTCGGAGCTACACCCCCGGCCCTATTTTTTATACTTTATTTTGAAACCGGGTTTCACGAAGTTGTGGAGGGCCTCACTAAGTAGCTGAGGCTGGCTGCGAACCTGGATCCTCCGGTCTCCACCTCCCAAGTACTGGGATTACAAGCGTGTGCCACCATACCCACCAACACATGTGTCTTTCATATATATTGAGGCCTATCATGTTTCAGATGTAATGCATTTTCAGTTCCTGGAAAATAAGACAGGGTCACTGTCCTAAGACACATTCATTGAAATTTCATACTTTAGCTGTGAAAATAGATGTAATTCAATCAGTAAAAATGAACTTCTGTAGGATTTTTGGCACAGCTTTCCCTACTACCTCCACATGTCCTGACATACAGATATCTTCATTAGGAGCTGCCATGTTTTTAAATAATTCTGAATCACCACCCACAGTAGCCTGCTCCAGTGATGGTAACTACACCTGAGCCAAGTTCATTTTGACCTCTGTCCACACAACTGGTGAGTCTAGTGGTCCAAATTACAGTACATCCCTGGGACTGTTCAAACTGGTTCTGAGGAAAAGGTTCAGTCTCTCTCCCTGGCAGTAGATAGTGAGAGATTTAAGGCTTAGGCACTATCCAGAGTTGCATTTCTTAATTTGTGAAAAGAGTCAGTTTAAGGTTAAAGAGGAAAAAGCTAACAAAAAAGTAGGATAAGTCATAAGGAGTCTTGGGAGCAGGACCTGGATCTTCTTGAACTTGGGCTGTCCTCCTGCCCTTCATGTGGTTTTATGATTTTTAACCCTTTTCTAAGTTTCATGAGTCAATACATTTCCTCTGTGCCTCCCTTATTTACTCAGAACTTTTTGATCCCTTGTAATTAAGCATTTCCCTGGGAAGTGGCACAACGGAAGCCCCGTGTGAGAGAATAGGCAGGCAGCAACCACTTTTGGGCACGTTTTTGAAGATTTTTGGTATAGTCCTGAAGTGTGAGTAGGAGTTTGCCAAGTGAATTTCTTGGCAAAGTCTACCAAGAAAAAGAAGTGACTTAAAGAAAAGGAAGAAAAATAAAATGTTCCAGAGCCTTCTTTATAGTAGAACAGGGAAATACCAAGAGACATATTGATAGAAGTGGCTGATGCCAAATTGTTAACAGAATGAAATCAGGCTATTGTGAATCTGCAGCTGTCACTAAGCACTTAATGATCACACAGGATTAAAAATTCGAATTTAAAACCTGCCAACCACTGAGTTCCACTTAAGAGAGGCCCTGGCCCTGCACAGACAGGAGAAGTAGCTCCTCCAGACCACATCCTGCTCAGGATGGGCGACTCCTCAGATCGCACCTTCTTGCAGTCTCTTCAGAGGGTGCCCTGGGAAACGGAGGACCAGGGCTAGCCAGTCAAGATTGGATGACTTTCCAATTAGGCAGGATTAGACTTTCTCAAAGAGGGCAGGGGAATTTTCTTTCCATAAGCCACAGGGTATAGGGCTGGGAGAAGAAATAGACTTGTACCTTACGTCCTACAGGACGTAATTTTCTAGTTCAAGAAGGTATATGGGTAGTGTGGGAATTGGAGGTAGGGATAAGGAGGAAGTCTTAGTAAGCCAGTTGACTTCCAAGCCAAAAGGATTCCACTTTGTTTATCTTTGAGACAGTCCAACTTTGAGAATAGCTTTAAAAGGGAAATTGATACCGAGACAGTAAAGTCCCCTTAAGCCAACAAACCCTCTGTAGGTATAATGCAGTGCAGCTTCTCTTGGTGCAGACTCGGAACCATTTTCAAGAGCTACACCGCCGTCATCCATTTGTACAAAGTAGGGTAGGAAGATCCAAGAGGACGTTATTTATTCCCCATACCACGTGACTCTTGATGCTTCTGGTTTCTAAACAACCCAGAATAGTCACTTCAGCCAGAGTTCTTCTCCCACATTTGTGCATCTGTTTTTAAACTTGGCTGGGCTATCAGACCCTATTCTTGGCTCAGTTTTTTTTTTTTTTTTTGCGGTACTGGGGATTGAACCCAGGGGCGTTCTACCTCCACGCTATGCCCCCGGCCCTATTTTTCTATACTTTATTTTGAAACCGGGTCTCACGAAGTTGCGGAGGGCCTCACTAAGGGGAGAGAGAGAGAGAGAGACAGAGAGCTGAGGCTGGCCGCGAAACCGGATCCTCCGGTATCCGCCTCCCAAAGTACTGGGATTACGTACGCCACCACGCCCGGCTTTGGCTCAGGTTTTAAGAAGCCATCAGCAAGTGTACACACGCACACTGTAGCTGCAGTGTTCATCCCTTTGCCTGTAGCCTAACTTTGGGGGGAAAAAAGTGCCTTACTGACTAGCCATTACAGTGTCCAATACATTTTGACAGGTGCCTGTCCTTGAAAAAAAAAGAAAGAAAAAGGAAGCTTCTTGTTTCTTTTTAATTGGTTTTAGTTCTTACTGCTGGTCACCTCTTACATCCCCAGCCACTTACTGGGCCATTGGATTTTTTCCATTATGTTCATTACCCTTGTGTCATGTGCCTCAGTTATCTCTCTCTCTCTCTCTCTCTCTCTCTGGATCTATCTGTCTCAGTTATAGTTTCTTGTCTTGGATTATTATTTCTTCTTTTTTTATTTGCTTTAAAATGAGTGTTCTGCCATATCGCGTCAATGTTATCCTCTCACAGTGTACTCTATAAGAGGTGTGGGTGTTTATTTGGTTGGGATGCTAGAAAGTGCTAAAGTAGCATGATTTGTATTTACAAAAAAGGTTTTTAGGAAGTATGGAAAGATGTCATATTGGCTACGATGGTGACATGGTAGAGTCAGCTGCCTTTTAAGAGGTCTTATCTGTTCAGTGTTAAGTGATTTTTAAGAATAATAACCTGTTCTTTTGACTAGTTTAAAGATGGATTTGAAAATGGTTTTGGATGCAATTAGGTTATGCTATTTGGACAATAAACTCACCTTGACCTAAAAAATTTCTAATTTATTATTTTTAAAAACATATTTATTTTAAAAATAATAAAGATACATTTCTACAGAAATTTCAGAAAACCCATGTAACAAATATAAATTTGTTCTCATACATTCAGTTGTAAACATTGCCATAGTGTTTTTTTTTAATGTACACTTTCAAGTTAGGTGAACAGTCTTAACCATTTATGGTAAAGACTTAGGAAAATAAGTGCAAAGTCCTGAAATAAGAAATAGGAAATCAATTGTGATAGTTCAGAACATCATTTAGCAGCAGCTCATTTAACTGTTGTTGTGGTCAAAAGTATGCTTATAAGCTGAATGTTAGGCTGTATTCAAAGATGTAGAGAATTTCTCTAGGTGGGGAAAACCAAAGTGGGCCTCTAAAAGTCTTCAAATAGACAAGTGTTCTCTAGGAAAGGATATTTCTCTGAATGACTTAGAGAGCAAATCTGACTCATTAAAGAGGAAAGTTGCAGGGAAGTGAATTCTGCTTAATCAAAGAAAGCCCATCAAACGGAAGAGGTCATATGGTTCTTTTAAGAGTGGACATAGCCAGGCGTGGTGGTGGATACCTGTAATCCCAGTACTTGGGAGGCTGAGACGGGAGGACTGCAGGTTCAAAGCCAGCCTCAGCGACTTAGTGAGACTCTCAGCAACCTAGCAAAACCCTGTTTCAAAATAAAATAGGACTGGGGTGTAGCTCAGAGATAGAAAGCCCTTGGGTTCGATCCTCAGTAACACAAACATACACACACACACACACACACACACACACACACATACACACAGAGTGAATACATGCTAGAGCAAGAGGCCAGTAAATAGAAGAAATTCTCATTCTTGGAAGTGTTTGTGCTTGGCTTGACCCCAATAATGTGGGAACTCCAACTAGATGTTTTCTAAATTTCTGTCTAACTTAAAGATTCCATGATACATTATAAAGAGTCTCAAATTTGTTAATAAACGAAAAATATATCATAGCCTCAAACAATGCAACAACTTTTCTGGGATGAGAAAAACCAAATAACAAACAAACAAATAAAAAAAATTGATAACAGTAACAGAAACTGATATTGAAAGTTTGCTATTTGTGGTATTCTCCTCTCTCTCTCTCGCTCTCTCTCTCTCTCACACACACACACTCCATGAAATATTACTTTAATCCACATTTTATGGATGAAGAAAGCTAATAAAAAATTGTTGCCATTGCAGTCTGATTGAAAGCCAGATAGCCCCAACTGCAGTCAATTCTCTTACACCTCGATTTGACACTACCTATTTTGTTGTTGTTGTTGTTGTTGCATTTACCCGTATTTCACACCCTGTGGTACACTCACCAACACTAGGTCATTTTATTTTTCACCACAATTGAATAAGGTTAATTATTCTTATGTTTTCAATGAGGGAAAATATGTTTCAGAGAGATTATATCACAACAGGCAACAGAGCTGAGAGGCAAACTGTAGGTCTAACTGCACATGCTTGGCATTTTTGTTACTTATTATAGTTGACTGAGCTTTTCAAATTTAACTCAAAAACACTTACAACCCTTAATCACCTCATATTCTTTGCTATTGAGAGCACTTTTTCATTCAAAATCTAGATTGCTAACAGAACCGTGGAGGGTAAGGTGCTAAGGGGTCACTTCTATTTATTTATAAGGATAAAAACCAATTCCTCATGCCCATGTTCACCCTGAATTGTTTTTTTTCTGTTAATGGGGTTCATCTCAGCCAGCTGGGAGGAAGCAGGTGACTGATTTTTCAATATATATGCTGCAGTTCACACAGTATCTTCTATGGCATGTAGGTTAACTGAAAGCTTAGAGGCCCAGGGCCACTTTCCATCTCTGTCCTTGACTCTCTAGTCCTCTTTGGGCTGATGGTCCTTGAGGTACATTTTGTCCATCTAAAAAGCAGGTAAGGAGAAATGAGGTGCCCAAGATACTTGAGAGTCATTGTCAGGTGTAAATAAACAAATGACTGGGTTATCAATACTTAGATCTTTCTCTTGTGCATATTTTGCTAATGTGTATTTGTCAATCCCTGCAGCTCCTGTGTATGAAAGGCCTTCTATCTTCCTCAACAGAACCATTGGCATATCTTCCTAACTGGTTTCCCTGACTCTGGGCTCTGTCTCTCTCTCTCCAGACAATCATCCACACTTCTACTGACATTCTATGTACAAATTTATTCATGTGGTTTCCCTCCCTAAAATTCCCCCACTGGTTCTCTATTTCATAGAAGATTAAATCCAAATAATTTAGTCTTGCTTATAAGGACCCTCTATCCCCAACCCATTTCCCTATACTTTAGTTGTAAAAAATAAGCCATACAAACACAGATATGCAAAATATATATCATGCACAAGCACGCGCGCGCACACACACACACACACACACACACACACACACCATACTGTCTGTATGCATCACCTCTCACCAATAGAGCAGATTTTAAGTTTCATGTCTTAGAAAAATGCATTCTTCCCCTCACATTTGTTCTGTTGTCTTCCATAAGAGAATTCCCAATAAACATGTTTCCTCTAATTGCCCCAGTATTATTGAATTGGGTAAGTTAACTTCTCTACAATTCAGCTTTCATCTCAGTTAAACAAGTCTGATTCACTCTCTTTTGAACCACTGATGTGATGTCCTGTAAACAATGCCACTGCCTTGCTTCTGAGCCTACCTCACTTCTCCATGCCAGTAGTTTTGACTGGACTCATCTTTCACAGTCCCCGACCTTCTTTATCACACTACTGGGATCTAGGTGGATTTTAAATTGTTCATTGGCCTGTACTATAATTGGGACTTGGCAATACTCTGCTAGGGGACCTCTAAATTTCCTTTTATTTCTAAAATTCTATGAATCTTTGATTTTTTAATTAAGTTGAAGAGTCATATAACAATAACTATTGAACTACTGGAAGTATTATGCAATTAAGTACTGAAAATGAATTTTGTCACATTATTAAGTGATCCAAAGTAAAATCATGGGGCATTGTTTGGAGATACTGTCATGTGCAGTTTTATCTCATTGACATCAATTTATTGATGTGAATTATAAAGTATCTGAACACAGGTAGCTTCAATAATTTCAGCAATATTCCAATTATAAAGTTGCTTAGGGGGTTGACAGTTTTTATATTAACCTTCCTAACAAATAGGCTACAAATATTTTTGTATATCAAATATACAATGCATATATGGAACTATGAGGATTCTACATATATACTTACTATTTATCAGGAACTCAGAAGAATAAGTTATATAAATACAGAGCCTGGATGTTAGACCAGGCAAGAGACAGATGCAACAGGCTAACTGCAGATGCAAGACAGTGATCGGTCACTCCTTGCTTAACCCTTTACTGCTTTCTTAGTTTCTTCTTCACCAGGTTCTTTGCTGTTTTCTTTTTCTTCCCCAAATTCAACAGTACCAGCAGAATATCAGTTCCTCTATCAGACCAAGCTATTGTCCACCTTTATACTGACTTAGCTTAAGAAGTTTGTTGCTTCACCCTTGCTTAGAGAACACTTACTTTCTAGAACACAGTAAAGGGACACATTTTCTTTCTTTTTTTTTTTTTTTTGCAGTATTGGGGATTGAACCCAAAGGCATTCTACCTCCGCGCTACACCCCCAGCCCTATTTTTTGTACTTTATTTTGAAACCGGGTCTCGCGAAGTTGCAGAGGGCCTCACTAGGTAGAGAGAGAGAGAGAGAGAGAGAGAGACAGGGAGAGAGAGAGCTGAGGCTGGCCGCAAACCCGGATCCTCCGGTCTCCGCCTCCCAAAGTACTGGGATTACAAGTGTGCGCCATCACGCAAGGCCTAAGGGACACATTTTCTATGAAGGTGTACTTGATATTTTCCCAACTGTCAGGCCCTTAGAAGTGAACATCACTTCCCTTGTGCCCCTAGACTTCTACTGTCATACCAACACTACCTGGAGTGGCATTTTTATCTTACATGTCTGAGTACACTCTCCCCTTCCCCATGCCCCCAAAATGAGTTTTAGTGAGTTGTGAGCTTGGCATATAGTCAGTGCCTAGTGAGTCCTGAATGGATAAATGGAATGATGAAGATACAGACCACACAGTCATTAGTCACCTCTGCTATTATGGCATGAAAGCAGCTGAAGACGATACATAAAGAAAATGGTCTGGCTGTGTATAATAAGAAATTTATTTACAAATGCAGGTAGTGGGCCAGATTTGGCCCACAACACATAATTTCCACTCCCCTGTTCTTGTTCTTCCAGTAATCAAAAGAATTACCACTTTTCTTTTGAGGTGGTATGTCTAAGGAGAAAGGAAAGAGTGTTATTTAAGATTCTGTATTGGAAGCAAGGGTTTAAAGAGAGAGCCTACAAAATAGGAGAAAATTATTGCCAGCTACTCCTCTGATAGAGGACTAACACCTAGAATACACAAAGAGCTTTAAAAATTAATACTAAAAAAGAAAACCACCCAAACAAAAAACAGGCCATTTAGCTGAACAGATACTTCTCAAAAGAAACACAAAGGGCCAATACATATATGAAAAAAATTAAAGTACACAGAGATTCCATCTAACTCCAGTTGAAATGGCAATCATCAAGAATACAAAAAATACTGGGTGTGGTGGTACACACTTGTAATCCCAGTACTTGGGAGGCTGAGACAGGAGGATATTAGGTTCAAGGTCAGCCTCAGCTACTTAGTGAGGCCCTCTGCAACTTAGAGTCTGTTTCAAAATAAAAAAATAAAAAATAGGGCTGGGGTATATCTTGGAGGTAGAATACAATGCCCCTGGGTTCAATTCCCAGTTCAGAAAAAAAGAATACAAAAAACAATACATGCCAATGAGGATGTGGGGAACTAGGAACCCGTGTACACTGTTGGTGTAATTGCAAATTAGAACAGCTGCTATGGAGAGCAGTGCAGAGGCTCCACAGAAGACTGGACATGGAACCACCATATGACCCAGCCATTCCACTCCTCAGTATCTTTCCAAAGGAATTGAGGTCAGAATATTATAGCAATACATGCTATAATATTATAGCAATATATTCATATTTATAGCAGCACAATTCACAATAGCCAAATTATGAAACCAGCCAAGGTATGTATCAACAGATGAATGGATCATAAAACTGGGGTACACACACAATAAAATTTTACTCAGCAGATTCTAGGGAAGCTGCAAATAAAAACACATGAAATCGAAAATAACTTGGCAAAACAATTTTCTTCTGCACAGAAGGGTGTGAAACCAACAAAAAGTCTGGAAAGCAAGCACACTGAGTGGGTAGTCTACTCAGTTTTTATCCCTAACATGATTCTGCCCCTTAACCTGACTGGAGAGGGCTTGGGTTGACAACTCTGCACAACTGACTACTTTCTAAGACAGACAGGAATTCTGAAACAAAGTTTGGCAAAGAAAATACAACTCTGCAGTGATTGGCTTATTTCTATGACAGCCAGCAAGTAACATTCTGGAAGATTCGTGGTCAACTAAAGGTTATATGAGCTAAGAGGGCTGACATTCCGGAAAACTCAGGCCAATCAAAGGTCATATGAACTAAGATGGCTGACACTCACGAAAATTCGGGGAGTGGAGCATACCAAATACATGTACACTTACAAAATGAATGCCTAAGCTACAGTTACAAAATGGAAAATAGTACACTTCTATATAATTTTGCTACTTAGAAAAGATTATTTTTATTTCTTACAATAAATATGAACAAAATTATGTCATTTTCAGTAAAGTGGATGGAACTAGAGAATATTATGCTAAGTGAGATTAGCCAGTCTCAGAAAGTGAAGGGTCATATGTTTTCTCTGATATGTGGAAGCTAGAGAGAAGTTCGGAGGCAAAGAGATTTCAGATAAATGAGGAGAGAGACCAGTAGAATAGTAGAAGAGGATTTGGGGAGCAAGGGGAAAGGGGAGACTTGATGAAGGAAATAGTTCAAATAATGCTATGTACATATATAAAGTTATCAATAGCAATCTCAATAATAAGTATGATTAGGAAGAGGGAACAGGGTGGGATCTAGAGGGAAACACACCTAGTGCTTTGTGTAGGTATGTTTCTATCACTCGGAACCTCATTATGATGTATAATTACAATGCATCAATGAAAGTATATTAAAAATAAAGACTAAAGAAAGAATTAAGTTCACACTGAAGAAACCTATAGAGTCATCGAATTATAGAAAGGAGAGCTACAAAGACCTGAATCTGTCAATGATCTATTTTGGAAAGGCAAAATATTTTAAAGGATACAGATGCTTTGCTTTATGCCACAAATTATAGGTAAATCATGGATCAATACAGATAGAAATAATACACTGGAGAGGACCTGAAATTTATGAAAATGGGTTAAAATTATTTTCTTCAAGAATAGCTTCCAAAGTGAGGTGTCAGATTGAGACCACAGATTGTGTCCTCCACTTTTCCCTTCTCTGCACCTCCTCCTACAACCAGGCATTCATACTATCTCCATGATGAGAAATTACCGTCATTTCATCTTGAAAGATATATTGCATCCACAAGTGAGCCAAGTGATTTAATCTTGATTAGCACTGTCTGAAGGCTTGTCAAATGGGCTAGCGATTGGTCATGTATTTCACAGTACTGCTATTAAATCCACTGGGAATTAACATGTTAAATCCATAATCATGCTTTATTGCCTGTATAATCCTGGGTTAACTGAAAACCAAGTTGATTCATTTTTCACATGTTCACCAAAGTGAAGTCATATTTTTCCCTTAACTAGTAATTAACCTTTATGGTTTTATTAACTGCTTTATTAAATTTAAATGAAGTGTTTATTGGAAAGAGTTCATGGGAAGTGTAAACCACAATGACAGTGTGGCCCTGGAGATGTCCTGTTTCTTGGAACTTCTCTATTAAAAAGGTGCCTATTACAAGTAGTTCATTTTTTTATCATAAGCTACTAGTGCTTGTAACTAATGTGTGATATGGCAATAAAAAGAGGAATGACTTTGAAGTCAGACAGACCCAGATTCAAATTTGCCATCTACTCATTACTATCTTTTAGCTGTGTGACCTTGGCAAATTACCCAATATCTCTGAGTCTCAATTTCCTTATATGTAACTTATAAATAATAATATGCTCAGATTTTGGATAATAAGGGAGGTAAATTAGTTGGGAAGAAAGAGGTAATAAAACAGGAAGATTTTCATATTGTATTCTTATAGGAAAAAGAAAATTGGAGGCAACACAGACAGTGGTGTCTGTTCCTAACTTTTCCCTACTTTCCTCAGCACGTGGAATAGCTATGAGCACTTTAGAAAGAGAATCTGTGACATAGACTGCTGACATCTTTGTCTTCAGGAGTGCCACTAGCCTGAAGAGTCACCTGGTACCAGTGAGAAATAGGTGCATCTTGGGGCAGAGATGACCTCATAGACACATGCCCTGATGAGCAGAGAAGGCTGTGTAGAGAAGACAGAATGGAGCTCCTGGCTCATAAAGCAGCGCACAGGTTGTATATCAGCTCTTCTGGGTTCTCATCAGGGAGCTCTTGTTCAGACCACATCACACATCTGCCGGTGGTGACTTGAACTCAAGATTTTGTGTGTGTGTGTGTGTGTGTGTGTGTGGTACTGGGGATGGAACCCAGGGGCGGTCTACCTCTGAGCTAGACCCCCAGCCCTATTTTTTATTCTTTATTTTGAAACAGGGTTTCACTAGTTGCGGAGGGCCTCACTAAGTAGCTGAGGCTGGCTGCAAACCCAGATCCTCCAGTCTCAGCCTCCCAAGTACTGGGATTACAAGCGTGCACCACCACAGCCGGTGAACTCAAGATTTTTAAAAAGGCATTTGGTAGTCCAGCTAGAGACAAATTTCCCAGCCACCATTGCAATAGGGTGGTCTTGTGAATTAATTATAGCTAATGGGATCTATGTAGGCATGGTGTTTATAATAGCTTCCAGTCATCTCCTTAAGACAAGCTCGCTGCCCTGGATACTCTTGCTTATTTTCTGCCTCTGAGATGGTAACGATGGATAACCATCTTGGATACAGAGAGAGTTTGAGTGTATCAGAAAGAAACAATCCGTCAACCCTGGTGGGACAAAACCACCAACATCAGCTCTGGGCTGCTCACTTCTAGGGAATACAGTGACAGAAATAAACTTTCATCTTGCTGATGCCACCATGGATTTGAATCTTTTTTTCATTATATTGGTCTAGCTTGTATTCTAACTAGATAAGAGCTGAAGAGATATTTTTATGTGGGACTCTGATTTCTAGTGACACAAATGTTACTTTGGGTCTCAGGTGTAAGACATGGTGAAGCATAGGGAGACGTACATTCAATGCATTGGCACCAGTAGCCATGCTCAGGAACAGAGATGGAGATGGTAATGCATGGTGGGAGATGGCAGAGGCCCAAGAAACTGGGTACTGCAGTGCCTCTGCCCAACTGATCTGGCACACAGGTGATCTTCCCAGTGACCTCCATCCCACCTATCACAGATGAAAGAGAGGAATGTTGCTGGTGGCTAAGATCCATGAGTAGACTAGGGCAAAACAAATTTGGGGTTAATATTGCTACTCTCACCTCACCTCTGCTCACTTGATAGGATTGAGTCAGTTGGGGCAGTCAGGAAAACAGAAATAAGGATATGTATTTCAAATAGAGATACTTTTAAGAGAGAGTACTTGTTTCAAAAGTATTTGGAGAGTTGAGGAATAAAAGGAGGTAATGTATGTAATACAGAGACTAGAAACTATAGGAAGCTCCTAGGACCATAGGAAAAATGAAGAGATGGTATTAACAAACCCAGAGTACTCACTACTGATGGTGGTGAAGAAGCCACTACCACCAGCTACTTCAGCTACTGCAACTGCCTCTCCTTGAACCATGACCCCTCTGCAGCCTGTAAATCATGGGAGACATTGCCTGTGATCCATGACTACTCTTACCGGGAATTACAAAAGCTGCGGGAGCTCAGAGCTTCCTCATGATGTGAGATGGTGAGGGATAAAGGAGGGAAGAAGGAGAGAGGAAAGGGGGGAGGGAAACCCCAAGAAACTAAGCTTGGAACTCACATTCATCTCATATTAATGTGAAGATATTCGAGGCCAGAAAAAGGAGGATGGGAAACCAAATTGGAGGCTGTGCTGTCTCCATGGTCTCTAGAACAATACTAGGCAGGTGATGGACCTCCAATTTGTATGTGGTCATCTGGAAATTAAATGTGGACCTTTTTGTTTCCTTAGCATCTAATATTAAGCTCCGTCATCTTTTCCAACACCCAAGTGTAAGTTCTTGACACATAAATGCTTTCTAAGCAGTGAATAGTATCGTGTACCTGACATATACTCCCTGTGCTTCACATTTTGTAAATTTTTCATAGCATGAAGTTTATTTCACAGCAAATTATGAAGCACTGAATTAAACATAAGCTTGAATGCCAAAGCAGCAGGTCAGAATTTCCCCTGCTCATGATTAAATTTAAATAAAATTTCCTGGCCACCTGAGATGGACACTTAAGGATTATCTCTGTGTAATTCTAACAATTGAGTGATATGCATATTTAAGGAAACATTTTAAAATACACTAATATTTCTGTCGGAACATTGACACCTATTGACTGCATTCTTTGTGTTTATTTTTCAAGTAGTTATTCTATCTCTGGCTTTATGTTTGAGGTATATCAATTTCATCTCTGCTTTTTACCATGGACTGGTGCCTCCAAGCCCTAGTTCACTCATACAAACAACTAAGGAATCCTGCTTATCGAGGTTGCAATGACTATTTAACTACATGTCAGTAGGCCCACAAGATCCAGTGACCCTATTTCCATCTCCTCATTCAAATGACGGAGCTTCATTTGTCATCTCATTTCAAAATGATGCCTTTTACACCTGACTGGTTTTCCCTGGGTCAATATTACTGACAAATGACTATCTCCTTCAAGACCAACTGGCAATAATTCTTAATGTGTCTTATATTTGAGAAAGATTAATTTAAACCTCTAGGGCACTTATAAGCCAAGAAAAGTCACACCAAAGAATTTCTAAGTTACTCAAGTGCCCAGAAATGTGCTACACACCAAGTATACAAACTATGTAAGAGATGATAGCGACTGTTATTTGAATGGCTGGAAATAGGCCTTGGCGTTTTGCACATATGATTTCAGGAAGTCTTCGCAATTATGGTGAAAGGCAAGCCCTTTGCTGCAGTTTCATACATGAGGAGACACAGGCTTAGTGAGTACAGGCAGCTTGCCAAGGTTCACAGAAAAAGAAGAGTGGAGCTGGGATTCAAACTTAGATCTGGGTGAACCTGACACCTGGGCTACTTACTATCTGGCATTAATCTTAGACAGGACCTCTGCCTTTTAGGGTTAAGCCCCCCCTTCAGGAGATGAAAGTAAGACTCATGGCCATCTTATTGCAAATAACTTTCTCATCTGTATCTCCACACACATGTTTTAATGGACATGTCTTTCCTAAGCAAATACACAAAGCCTGCAGCTGCACCCATGAGTTGGCCATTCCTGGCATTTCCATGAGCCTCTAGCCTTGCTCGATGGCTGTCTCCCTATATCTGTGTGTGTCCTCTAGTCCCTTGCCCTGTGATAGTCCCTTGTCACGATCAACCCTCATTGGGATGGGGGAAATTCCACAATGAAGCACCAGGCCACTTAACATGTCTCTGTCCCCGATTGGTACCTCTGGGCCCCTTCTTTTTCTTACTCTACAAACACTGAGATTCTCCTATCTCTTTTTTGTCTCTTATGCTCCTATGACCTGCTGTACCCTACAGAATAAGATTCAATCTCCCAAACTTCCCTCCTTCTGGGCTACCCATAGGCATAAACCGCCAGGACTTTTAGGTGCATGTTTTGGAATTTTTAACCATTATAAATACACAGACATGGAAAGATAAAAATAAACAAAACGAAGAGACAGAAGTTTTAAAAGCCTATGCTTACTCCTAACTCTATAAAGTTGGGAAACCATTCACCTTAAAATCCTGGATTGTGCTCAGTGCTGGCCAGATTAAGGGATGACTCCCCATCATCAACACAAGAAAGTCCAAACTCCTAATTAAGAGCTCTTATTAAGACCTTGCACATTTGCTCCCCACTGGTCTGTCGAATGCCAACCCCTGTGGCTCTTACTTCAACCACAGAACGCGGAACACTGCAGCCCATGCTGGCTCGCACTTACCTCCTGCACACTTGCTATTGCTGCCAGCCTGACTGCTTCCTACCCAGGCCAAGTGGACGCCATTGTCCTTCAGACATCATCAGCTTCTACTATATTTCCCCTGTGAAGCCTGCCTCAACTTCCTCGGGCAACCCAGGCAACAGAACCTTCCGTTGTGCTCACCTGACACTACTTTGTATTTATCGTCTTACAAGCCCTTGTCTCATTGTGTTAAAATCGTGTTTATATGCCTGTGTTTTCTGCCTCAGTGAGATGTTCTTAATGACAGGGACCATGTTTTATTAACACCTAAGTTCCTTTGGCACTTCCAGCAAGTGCCTAGATTTTAGAAAGCACCCCCCCCGAAATGTGTCGAATACATGAATGAGTGAGTACACAGATAAATGTACCAGTATACTTCAGATGAAGACAAGTGATTATCATGACCATGTGTCACACATCCCAAGGCCAGGAAGGTGAATGGTAATTCTAAAAACTCCTTACTTATAATGTCTTTATTAACATATTGCTGCAGAAACCTGACATTCTATATCAGTTTTTTTTCCTACCTAAGGATGTGTAAGAATTGTTCTTTCCCATCAAGGAGAGGCAGTGTGTCAGTCTGATGTGCGTCCTGTGGCCAAGCAGTTTCTTCCACAAAGCGATTGGCTGTCAGCTTGTGAAACATTATGGCAGGCGTCACAGCAAGCAGCTCCCTTTGGCACAGAGGAGAGTTAATGAAGGGGTGGGGGACATGTCAACAGGTTCAGGTGCATGGCTGGGAGCTGGGCCTTTCTCTCAAGCACAAGAAACAAGGTGTACTTCATCCTCGGAGGAGGACAAGGTTACCAGAGAAGCCCACTGCCCCCACCTTCTCCAACTGCTACAGGTGCTTCAGTGTGGGGCGCTTCCTCTCTCTCCCCATATTCGAAAGCAAGCAGCCAAGGTATTCCTAGAGATCATTTTATTATCGGCACCACCAAAAACAGGTGGTGCCACCTGTAATCCCAGTACTTGGGAGGATGAGACAGGAGGATTGCAGGTTGGAGGACAACCTCAGTAATTTAGTGAGACACTGTTTGTTTCAAAATAAAAAAAGTAAAGAAGGGATAGAGGTGTAGCTCAGAGGTAGAATGCCCCTGAGTTCAATCCCCAGTACCAAACAAACAAACAAAAACCCACAGGTGCCCAGTTGTCCCATTAATGAGTTGAATATTTATATTTCTGTCCAGTATTGTAACAGATTAAGATATGGATCCTATTCTCAAGGGGAGTATATTCAATAAGTAAATACGCACCTTAATCAATGATTAGCTCCATGGCACGCATGACCTATGGAAGCAATATAGTGCCCTCTTCTTGAGGGCACTGTAAGAACATCCTGGGGACTCCTGAATCATATTCCATGCTGAAGGTAACGCACCCTGGGAGAGGCAGGACTTGAGCTGAGTTTAAAAAGCCATCAAGAGTCTAACAGGTTGGAAGAGTTAAAGAGGCTTTCAGGCACAGTGAACAAGTAAGGGTAGGGGGCAACATGGTCTTTCTTTTGATAATGACAATTTGACATTGCTGACATACACACTGAGAAGTAGAGAATAGGAAAAGATGATGCAAAAGGTTCAGACAAGATTGTGATGGGCTTTGTGAGCAATACTGAGGAGCTGAAACTTTAGATGAATGCTTCAGGGGAGAAGCCTAGGGCTGCATTCCAAAGTTGACTTGGACTTTGGAAGGGATGTGAACAGAAAGGACTGAGTGGAAGAGCTGCTTCTCTCTGAGTCCTGGACCCCAGAACAGAAGGAATGCACAGGGTTAGGTTTCCATGGTGCTCTGGCAGGGGAAATTAGCAGCCTGTGCGCCGTGAGGACAAGTGCCCCCAACTGACCAGATATAAGTGTTTAATGTCAGGAGCTTGGACAGGCTGCACCCCATTTCAGTCCTTTCGATGAAATCACTTCGTTTCCATGACCCCCACTCCCCAATTTTTAAAACCTGTAATCTGGGCATAACAATATCTATGCCACAAATTTTCCATGAGTATAAGATAAAATAACATATGGGAACAGTGAAAAGTGCCTAACAGCATCTGATACATATTTGGTGCTCAGCAAATTATTTAATTAAACTTATATTATGACTTATTTAGAACTCTACACCAGAACTTTTTGTGATGATGGAAATGTGCTATACTTGGCTATCTATTTAACATTGTGGCCATTAGTCATGTGTGGATACTGACCACTTGAAATGTGGCTATTGCAATTGCACAACTGAATTATTTACTTTATTTCATTTTAATTGACTTCAATATAAGTAGCCACATATGGCAAATGGCTAGTGTACTGGGTAACACAACTTTATTTTATGCAAAATTTTTTTTTTTTAGGTACTGGGGATTGAACCCAGGGGCATTCTACCTCCGCGCTATCCCTCAGCCCTATTTTTTATTCTTTATTTTCGAAATAGGGTCTCACTAAGTTGCTGTAATAGTTAATCTAATTTGTCAACTTGACCGGATCATGACATACCCAAGATCATGTGACTTTGGGTGGGTCAATAAGATAATTGGTTTATGTAACAGCAGATTAAACAGGTAGTCCTGCCCTGAATGTAGGCAGCAGGATTCTGATAGGTGCAGGACTTGGATAAAAGAAGGAGAAAGCGATGCGAGACTCTTTCCGAAGAAAACGCATCTGCTCTTGCCTGAGATCGTCGGCCTCCAGCTCATAGAACTGGAACTTCGCCGTTTCTCTGAAGAGGTTCTTGATCTTCTGCTCTTGTCTGAGATTGTTGGCCTCCAGCCCTTCGAACTGAAACTTCACCATCGTTTCTCCGAAGAGCTTCCTGATCTTCACATCTTGGACTGGCACTGAATTAGTGGTTGCTCCGATCCTAAGACTCCAGCTCTTAGACCGCTCGACCAGCTACTGGTTCCTCTGACTCTCCATGCGCAGTCAGAACTTGGGACTACATTGCTTCAAACTGTAAGATCTGATAAATTCCTTTTTCCATATACTTATTCTGTGAATTCTGTTAGTCTAGCGAACCCTGGCCAAGACAGTTGCGGAGGCCTCACCAAGTAGTGGAGGCTGGCCGCAAACCCGGATCCTCCGGTCTCAGCCTCCCAAGTACTGGGATTACAAGCATGCGCCACCATGCCTGGCTTATTTTATACAAATTTTAAAATTTAAAATATTTTGATATTTATTAAATATGCTAAATATTATTTACAGAATTACAATGTTTTATTCTAGAAATATAAAAAACATAAGGATGGCGATTTCCACTTTTAACAACCTCCTAAAAATTGTAGTACTTAGTATTCTACTGTATTTACCACTCTGCATTTTGAAATCTCTTGGCTACAACTTTTTTAATCACGAAAATAATTTTGATTTTGATATGTTTGCATATACATTTCATAAAGTAGATGAATGATGTCATTAATTTTAAAAATAAGATGATATAACAGCATGTATAATGTGATACCATTTATTTTGGGAATATGCATATCAAATTACAATGCTATCATAGGAATGCAGGATTGCATATGATATCTATCTCCTCTCTGAATGTTCTTGTATTGCTTGAGTCTTTTAAAATGAGCATATTGTTAACTTTATAATTTGAATAATTTTGCTTGTGTTTCACAAGTAAAATTGCATTAATAAAAAAGATTCTGGAAAATAGAATAAGCCTTGATTTACAGAAGCACAGGCACTACTTCTGTCTCCAGTTAAGGCATTTAATTTTGTCTTTCTAAGTAGAGGACTGCCCCATCTTGAAATGAAGTTGGGGAGAAGGAAGTTAAAGAGCTCTTTTGGGGTCCATTCACCCTTTGCCCAAGAATACACTACTAGGAAAAAACAAAGAGGGTAGGTGACTCTGTCTAACCTTGTTAATGTGACAACTGGACCTGTTGGCAAATAATGACATTTTTGCTACGAGGAAGGTCTTTATTGAGTAGCTATAACAGGATGTCTTTGATTAGGTACTGCTTATAGAAATTAAACTCAGAATCTGTGGATTTATGAATATGGGCTCCTGGGAAATGGCATGCAAGCTGGGGTGTATAAAATGGAATGCTTTGTAAATGAAATGCTTTCCACTCTGTGATTTAGTAAGCCACAAATCTTATAGACCTCCTCTGCTCTGGGCCAGCGAGTCTGTGTCCAAAGTAGGAAGACTTGGAGCATGGCCTCAGCATCCTAGACCTCTCCCAGCATTGTCTGAACCTCTGGAATGCCCACATTCTTAAACTCGCTGGTAATGTTTGATATCCTATAAAAACTCAATTTGTTTAAGTCTGATCTGACAATCTGACTCTCTGCATTAACTAAAAGGCTATATAAACATCATTGATTGTCAGCTCCAGTGTCATCTATTCCCTGAATAGATGAGAGACATAGATAGAAAGAGCAAAGATCTCTACTTCTTCCACAAGCTCTTCTCTTTCTTTAGTAACTTCAGTGGCACAAAGGTAAGTATTCAAAATAATAATTTAATTTTGTTCATACTCTGTCTTCAAAAAATGACTTAAGATGCCTACCTTACATGTTTATAATATTACATATTTTATTTTATTTTATTTATTTTGTGGTACTAGGGGTTAAACCCATAGACCTTCTACCTCTGAACTATACCCCTAGCCCTTTCTGTGTGCATGTATGTCACTATCATAATATGAAATATATTATGATTTGAGACTACAATGCACCAATAAAAGCATAAAAATAAAATGAGAATAGCAATAAAAATATATTTTTTGTTTTTAAACAGGTTCTTACTAGGTTACTAAGAGTCTCACTATGTTGCTAAGACTGGTTTTGAACATGCACTCCTCCTGTCTCAGCCTCCCAACTATTGGGATTACAGGTGTGTGCCACCATGCCTGACCTCCATATTTTTATTAACTAATTTATTTATTTTTCCAATCATACCATGAGTTCCCCAAGACCAGGGGAGGTATGCTCATCTTCTATTCTCTGCAGGTGTGCAAGACAAGAACATTTGTTTGCCAGGGTGTTTCTTTCTCTATATGAAACTTAACCTCTGTCCCAAGCCCTGATTTTGCCTAACAGCAGAAGATACTAGTCACTTCCAGGTACATCCAACCATTTTCAGATTTTCTTAGCCCAGGCAATTCAGGATTCGAGCTCCGTCAATTCTACACTCTGCTCTCACACCTTCCTCTGCCCAGGTGGCACCCCCGATGCAATGGACTCACATACGTCATGGCCAAGGGGGAGGAGATGGTCAATGGTCATTCTATGTCCATTACAGCTTAGACTGAAGTTTCCACCTCCATAAGCCCTGTGCCCCACTCCTGCACCCTCTCTGTCTCATACTGGTATCTGTTAAATCATCTTGGATTTTTCATGCCCCTGGTCTACGCATCCTTATTCCAGGCCTATAGATACTTCTTAGACACTTGCCCTCTCAGCCCTTACTGCTCCTCTCAGAGACAGTTACAGCTAACTTCTAAGAGGTGCAGGAAACATTTGGATGTTTGATCTGGTGCCATTTCCAGGCACTTGATATTCTCTGAAACAGCCCCTAGATCCAATTACCTAAATAGCCAATTCAGCATTTTACTCCATCTTCCAGAACCTCATGAGGCATCCCTATGAAGTTAGGATTCTGCCCCAGCCACCACTGAAAGGTGAAAGCACACTTGGGATTCTTTCTTGGGGCGGCTAATTCTTTTGCTCGTTGTCACTGCAGGGATGGTAGCAGAATATGGCACCTCACTTCTCACAGATGCACACCAGCAGCTACTTCTACTGCTTCTCTATCTCGACTTCCTGAATTCTCTCTCCCTACCTCTTTCCAGGTGAGAAAACTGGCTCTTACATTACAAAGAATTACTGTGCCAAGGCATCTAGTCTTTTACTCTTGATAGTCCAAACTGTGTTTTTGAAATTCAACTAAAAAAAGCCTCTAATCTCTCAAAAAGCCCAGGTCATGTCATTCAAAATACTATCAGATTTTAAATGTGTATCTTCACCTTAAGTTTCAAAACAAAACAAAAACTTACCCATAAACCGATTGTGACTCTCTTGCTGGAGCAAAATAAGGTGGATGAGGCAATGAAAGCCATGGAACCGATGGGTACACAGTATCTTTGGAGCAACAGAAAAGGAAATTTCCCTTCATGTTGCCAAACTATCTTGTCTTATGTTCTCAGTGCCTAGAAGAATTTGACACATAGAAGAATCACAGTTCATATTTGTACAACCACTTAGTAATCACTTACCTGTTTATTTCGTGTGTGTGTGTGTGTTACTGGGGATTGACCCCAAGGACATTTTACCTCTGAGCTATTTTACTCTTAGCCCTATTTTATTTTTTATTCTGAAACAGTGCCTCACTAAGTTGCTGAGAGCTTCACTAAGTTGCTGAGGATGTCCTTGAATCTGTAATCTTCTTGTCTCAACCTCCCAAGGACTGGGATTACAGGCATATGCCACCACATCCAGTTATTTTATAACTTACTGTTTCAAATGATCCTTTGAAATAGACAAGGAAGATAATATTATTATCCTTACGTGATACAAATAGAAGCTCAAAGTAGGTGGAAGAATCAATTCACTCCACATCTAGTGCTCTTTTCTTTATACCAGAGCTGCTCCTTTAGCCCCTGTATTTCAATGTCTTCTAGAATGTTGCCATGCCAAGTCCTTATGATGATGTATACTAAGAAATATATTTTACATTGTGATAAATTAGCTGCACATGTGTATGTATATATCCATTGCTAAAGTTGGATCTGAATGTCCCCAAAGGCTCATGTGCTGAAGGCTTGGACCCAGTGTAGCAATGTTCAGAGGTGGGGCTTTTGAGACGTGATTGGAGGGCTCTGTCATCATCAGTGGATTAATCCATTGATAGGTGAATGGACTACTGGGAGGGGGTAGAAACTGTAGGCAGTGGGGCATGATTGGAGGAAGCAGGTCACTCGGGGTGTGAACTAGTAGGGTATTTCTTGTCCCTGGCCCTGTTTTCCCTCCCTCTCTTTCCATCTCCTTCCCTCCCTCCCTCTGTGCTTCCTGGCTGCCACGTGCTGAGCCATTTTCCTCCACCATGCCCTTCCACCACATTGTTCTGCCTCACCTCAGGCCCAAAGCAATGGAGGCAACTCACCACAGATTATCTCCTTTAAGTTGTTCATATCAGGTATTTTGGTCACAGCAATGAAAAGCTGACTAGCACATTAATACACACACATACACATAACTGAAATTAAAGTTTTATGAAACAATAATCATTCCTGTTAACTGTTATGCACTCCTACAGCCTATATATACTTTTTTTTTCCTATTCTGCTGTATTTATGACAATACTAGCCATGATCTAGTAAACTAATTTCATGACCCACTAATGGAAGGTGGAAAATACTATACTAAAATATTACTTTTTCTCTGTACCCCATCCCCCATAGGAAGAGATTCAAGGTCAACCATACCATAGGAAAATGCCAAAAACAAAGACTGAGACTTGCTGTATGTGTTTTATCTCAACACCCATGTCTCGAAAACCACAAACAAAATTTCATGAAAAATCCCGTAATGCTATTTTCTAAGCCTTGATTCATTGAGAGAACATTTCTGGAATGTATCTTCGATTTTAGCCTTACAGTCCCAGTGGATACAACTTTATCTGGCTCCTTGATTGGAAGTTAGATTAAAGATGAAAAGATCAGTTGAAGTCAGAGGTTCAGAACCTGGCCTGCATATTAAAATCACTTAGGGAGCCTTTTTAAAAATCCCCAAATCTGGGCTTTAAGCCAAATTAAATTAAATAAGAATATCTGGGAGGTAAGAACCAGAAGTGGGTTCTATTACAAACTCCTCAGGTAATTCTTAAGTGCAGTTAAGATGCACTGCTCTGTGGGAATCGGATGCTGGAGTTTCTGCAGTACAATCTCAGAAATAAAGAATAGCACAGTTTCTACTAACAACAACCCTGCCATGATGAGTCTTTTAAAGACAAGTTCTCTGACGAGTGCTACACTTAACGTGACCCTGATCACAACAGCAGGAATAGTGTCTTAATCAGCAACTTAATGAACACTTTTTATTTAAGGCATTTGTACATTTCCTAGAATCCTCTTATTTTATGAATATCTGAATTTCCAAGCCCTTGCCATTTTTCCTTTTCCACTTCTATTTCTTCATAAGGCAATATTCCACTGAGAGAGATTTAAAGATGCACCTGTTCTTTGAACACAAGTGGGAGGTGATCCCAGATTTGAATAATTAGTTCTACATCTCTCTGTGGAATATAGAGATTTAAAAGCACCTAATGTCCTTGTTCTCGTTAATTGTTCTAACATTCTAAGAAGAGACCAATTGGGTCAGGCTTAAATTTCAATTTCAATTATTTACCTTAATCTTAATATTGCTTTATGAAAAAAGCTTCTACTAGGAGAGAGTTTCAACTCAACTAAGGCAACATGGAATCTAAAAAAAAAGAAGTCTGATAGATGCAAAATACTATGATGATCACAGGCTTAAGAGGAAGAGAAAGAGGAAAGAAAGGATTTGGGGAATAGTGACAAAGTGTATTGAAATGGAGATAAAGTACTTCAGCAAATCCAAAGAAGGGCAGATAATTTGTGCATGTGAAGTAGAAATACAAGAAAGATTTTGAATATTAGAACTGGATTCTATTAAAATACTGCAATAGGAATGATTTAAATTACTTTATCTTTCAAATATAATGTCATATAGTTAGGAAAATGTCTTTAAGGAAATATTTGACAATGTTAAATATGTAACTAACCTGGGGAGATGGGATCACTAGCTATTTTCCTTTCTTCTTTATAATTTTCAGGATAGTCCACAATGGCATGGTTTGATCTAATAAGAAAAGAAAATCAATATTCATTTTAAAATGAAATGCTCTCTTCTCTCCCTATCTTCAGAAACACTTTCCAGTTTTGAGTAGACCTAGTTTTATTGCAACAGGACAATTTTATAGTTTCAAGTAAGTTTGCAACTGAGGTCATGCCTTCCATCTCAATTTCTCTTCTGAAAAAGGAACATGGAGGTGTTTGTGGGTTTTCTTTCTTTCTTTCTTTCTTTCTTTCTTTCTTTCTTTCTTTCTTTCTTTTTGATGGTGCTGTGGATTGAACCCAGGGGCATTCTACCTCTAAGCGACACCCCCAGCCCTATATTACTTTTTATTTTGGAACAGGATTTCACTAAGTTGCTAAGGGTCTTGATACGTTGCTAAGGCTGACCTCAAGCCTGTGATCCTCTTGTCTCAGCCTCCCTAGTACTGGGATTACAGGCAGGTACCACCATGCTCAGTGAGATGTTTGAGCTTTAATAGCAAAACAATATGGACACTTCTCCCCAGCACATTCTTAGCAGGGTTTAATTGGTTTTAGCTTCATCACCACCTATTGCTGATAAATAAAAAAATGTAAACAAATAATAATGTTGATAAACAATAATGTAGATAAGTAAATACCACCTTCCTCCACCACAGGATATGCTGTGGGTGAGAGGATAAGTGTTCAGCCAGGAAAAAGGCAGAGGACAGCTGGGCATGGTGGCACACATCTATAATTTCAGTACTTGGGAGGTTGAGACAGGAAGATTGCAGGTTTAAGACCAGCCTCAGCAACTTAACAATGCCCTCGGCAACTTAGTGAGACACTGTTTCAGCATAAAAATAAAATTTAAAAAAGGGCTGGGGTGTAGCTCGGGGGTAGAATGCCCTTGGGTTCAATCCCCAATACCAAAAAGAAAAAAAAAAGGCAGAGGATATTTCCAAGAAATTTCTTCGGGTGCAAAAGTCAAAAGCAAGGAGTGGAGGGGAACTATAGAGGTAACCTAGGATGTGGCAGAGTCTGACCCCTAAATCTCTTCATGCTAAGATCATCATTAAAACACCTGGAGAGCTGGGTATGGTGGCGCATGCTTGTAATCCCAGTACTTGGGAGGCTGAGACAGGAGGATGGCAGGTTCGCGGCCAGCCTCACCTACTTAGTGAGGCCCTCTGCAACTTAGTGAGACCCTGCTTCAAAATAAAGAATAAAAGATAGGGCTGGGGGTGTAGGTTGGAGGTAGAATGCCCCTGGGTTCAATCCCCAGTACCGCAAACAAACAAATGAACTAACAAACACCTGGAGACAAGCACATTAACCTGGTTAGTTGCCTGCCAGGGCCCACCTGCAGGATCCTACTCACTCTTCTGTACCTTGAGCAGGGGTACAGAGCCTCTCTACAACCTTTCCTGACTGCAGTCAATCACCCTCCCTTCTGTACTTCTGTGCCTCATCCTGCCTCTGTTCTTGGTTTTACAAATAATCATTTCTTTATGTGAACAACTCACTAACCAGTTGTAAGCTCCTCTTTCCCTCAGGAAAATATATTTCCTGTCTTTCTGGCCTCTTCGACCAGCTCTGGGACTGTGACCTAATGATACTAAGAACACATTCATTTAATTGAGCCATAATCCTGACTCCCAGGTTTCAAGGCTGCAGGCTACCATATTTAACAAGCTGTTGTATTTAGCAGATGGATTTCAAACCCCAGAACTCTGGCCCTGGAGTCTTCACTTTTAACTACCCTTCAAGCTCTTTTCAAGATTCCCCGTCTTAGGAAAAGGAGTAAAAGGATTTAAAACATAATCTTTTAAAGCTACACACCCAAGGCTCCTTAGGACATGTTCTGTCACCCTAGATGTCTTTATATTTTGAAGAAAATATCCAATTCATGCTGTTACTGACATCATTGAATCACAATTGCTAAAGTCTGCATCCCAAACTCTATTATTTCACCTTCCTATGTACCTTCTGTAAATCACTCACTCCGTGAGCCCCTTGCTTTGTAGTCCTGCAATACCCATCCTTAGCATAACATGGTATAAAACTATAACGATCCAGTCACTGAGGTGTTCTTCAGTAGGGATCTCAGAACACAGTAAGGAAAATTCTAATTCTTAACACTTCTCACTGTGTTGGCTCTTTCAGGACTGTCCCTTGCAGTGTGCTGCACCTCATGCCCTAGTCACATTTGCAGACTTCAAATTCAAGGGCGCACACAATTTACTTCCTCCAAAATTCTATTAAAATGTTAGTAAATACAGAATAATCTATATAAAGACCTAACCTGAGAATGGAGATATTGGCAATCGGAGATCCTGAGGAATTTTTGTAATATAGAAAGCAGTGTAGATGATTTTGTTTGATAAAATCAGAACAGAGAAAACAGATAGTCTGGAATACAAATAAGAAATTCTGTCATTGAAGAGGAAGCTGTAAACAGAGGACCTACCCACCTTGCACATAATCCAGAAATCCAAATAATTAGACAATATTATCAGAACTGTTGTTTAACCCTTTCATCTCTCTCTCTCTCTTTGTCTCTCTCTCTCTCTCTCTCTCTCTGTCTCTCTCTCTCTTTTACACACACACACACACACACACACACACACACACACACAGAGTGAGTTTGGCTACAGTCAAGATCTTCCTTCTCAAACAATGGTATTTAGCCAAGACCAGGCTAGGATCTGTATCATGGCATTCCTGCCTCAGAGTTAAAGCTGTCTTTAAGGTATCCTGCCTGTGTTCTCCAAGCCATATGTATCAAAACAGGTTAGTAAACTCTAACTATGGGCAAAGAGCTTAACTCATCATTCTGTCTAGGAACTCCATCCATCTCTAGGAACGTTTGCCCTTGCTGCTCCCCTGCATGGTATGTTCATGCAATTTTCACATACCTTCTTCTTTCTACTTTCTTCTTTGGGGCCTTTGCACAAACTGCCATCTTACTTGTAAAGACTTCCCTGACCAAGCTATGCACAATAGTCATAAATCCTTCTCCATTCACAGTATTCTCTACCACCCTTTACTCTGCTTTATTTTCATTACCTGAGATGGTTTTTTTTTTTTCGATACTGGGGATTGAACCCAGGGGCGTTCTACCTCCATGCTACACCCCTGGCCCTATTTATTATACTTTATTTTGAAACCGGGTCTCACAAAGTTGCGGAGGCCTCACTAAGGAGAGAGAGAGAGAGAGAGAGAGAGAGCTGAGGCTGGCTGCGAACCCTGATCCTCCAGTCTCTGCCTCCCAAAGTACTAGGATTACAAGCGTGCGCCACCACGCCCGGCTAAGATATTATTTTTATTTGCTGACTTGGTGTCTCCCCCTACTGAAATATAAACTTAATGAGTACAGGGTCTTGGTTTGCTCACTACTGATTTCTTAGTGTTTATGACAGTATCTGACATTTGGTGTTCAACAAATACTTATTGGATATATGAATGTATTGACTCAGGCCTAAGACAAGAAAACTCAAGATGTCAACTGTTACAGTTAGATATAGAATGTACCCAGAAGAGCTCATGTGTTAATGTTCAGGGTTGATATAATTAAGTTATGAGGGTTGTAATCTCATCAATGTGTAAATCCATTTGTGATTTACACATTGAACAGTGAAGAAGGAGGTTTACTTGGTGGTAACTTAGGCAGGTAAGGTTTGGCAAAAGAGAGGTGGGTCCCTTGGGGGTGTGGCCTTGGGGACTGTGCTTGTGTCTTTGAATCCCCTTGCTTGCTGCTCTTGCTTCCAAGATCTAAAAAAAAAAAACACCAGAAAAAAAACTGAACAAATACATCTTCCTTCCTCTAAGTTGTGTGGTCAGTTGTTTTGCATTATATCAGTGAGAAGGTTGACCCAGACATCAGCTTTAGCAGGTAAAGAAAACAAGAGGCCTAACTTAGTGTAGAAATTCACTCTTAATAATAACATCTTTATAAAAAGTAGATGCCAAATAAACAGAGAGCATTAACAAAATCAATGGGAAGCTCCTAATTCTTGTCCTTAGCTTAATTGGTTGTTTTGGTCTTTTTTTATCCTTTTAGAACTGGGGATTGAACCCAGGGCAGTGCACTTGCAAGGCAAGTCCTTTTCCAGTGAGCTACATCCCAGCCCCAGAAGCACTAAATATTTTGAAAGCATATAGGTCTTATGCCCACCAGAAAAAGCAAAAGCATTGAAAATCTCCAAAAATAACAAACAAATATCTATGCAAGAATATCATACTTCAAATACAAACCAACTACAGTTGTCTCCCCTTATCTAAATGGGCTGTGTTTCAATACCCCCAGTGTATGCCTGAAACCACAGTTAGTATTGAATCCTGTATATACTATATTTTCCCTTACATACACATATGATAAAGTTTAATTTATAGACACAGTATGATCTAAAAACAAAAACCATGAATAAAATAGAATAATTATAAGATTATACTATAATAAATTTATTTGAAATTTATGAATCATTCAATTTTGGAATTTTCCATTTGACTGCAGGTAACTGAAACCTTGGAAAGCAAGACTGTGGATAAGAGAGGACTACTGTGAAATATATCATGATTTTTAGCAATAAAGAGAATAAAATAATAGATATTTTATGCTCAAAATATTCAACCTCTAGGAGCACAGGTTTAGTGTCTCAATACTCCTGACTGTTAGCCAGCTCACCAGGATAAGGAAGACCTTCCAACCAGTAGTTAAGCAGATTACTTCATTAACAGGCCAAACTATGAAGTCCCCAGTAGAAGAATCTTTATCTTTCCATATTCCAGAGTTTTTTCAAGAACTACACTACTGCCATGCATGGTGGCATATACCTGTCACCCCAGTACTTGGGAGGCTGAGATAGGAGGGTCTAGATTCAAGGCTAGCCTCAACAACCTAGCAAGACCCTGTTTCAGAATAAAAAATAAAATAGGGCTGGGGGTGTAGCTCGGAGGCAGAATGCCCCTGGGTTTAATCCCCAGTACCATACATACACACACACCCACAAAGTACACATCAAATATGTAGTCACTAGCCAGATATATGATGATTTAATTTAAATGGAATTTTAATTACATAAAGTTAAAATTCCTTTTCTAGCCTCATTAGACACATGTCATGTGCTTACTAGCCACAGATAGTAATTACCATTGGGTAGGTGAATGGATGGATGGATGGATTTGAACAGTGAAGAAATAGAACATTCTCATTATCAAAGAAACTCCTACAACAAATGATGGACAACAGTAGAAAAAAATATGCAATTATGCATCTTCGTATTTACGTGTACACAGACAAGCAAGTCTGTAGTTGCCAATAACTTCTCAGGAAGGAAGGCTTGATGCGACGTGTTTATACAAAACCACAAACCTGTCTCCCCTATGCTTCACACCAGTCAAATTCATACTAAGAATCCAGGTCTTATTTCTGGTTCTTTGTGAGGTCATTATGGTATGGCTAAGAAATAATTTTCTGTCTCGGTTCTCTTTTTGGGTGGTTAGTTAACCCTTGATGATGCTAAGGCTGCAAGATGTCCTTCCGATGTCTTGTAAAAGAGCAGTCTTCTGTGATTAAAACTATGGAGAAGTTAGTGCTTATTGCCTGTTATCGGTTGTTCCTGTTATTTTTCTCTTTTGAATTTTGAAAAAAGGCATATTTTCCTTCAGATTGATAGATTTAATTATTTTGGAAATACTATTGGAACTGAAAAACCACAGTTTTCTTTATTATCTACTTTATTTCCCATCAAGATTACATTTCTTTCTCTACAGGAATCCCAATATTTGCTTCTTTATTGAATAACATTTGCATAACCATAATTTTCTTAGTGTAGCTTATTGATTTTGTTTCAAAGTGAAACCATACAAAAGATATTGAAGATGATTGTAACTATAGAAGGGAATTCAAGGTCAGGTTAGTAGCTTGAAGTCAGCCACAGAAATAGGCAAAAGCTACCACCACCTCTCCTCCCCTCTACTATTAAATCAGTTTACCATCAAACCACTGGTTTTGAGGCTCTGAAAACTTACAATGTCACTGTGTAAGTTGTGGATATCAAGGAATAGCCCATATTGTGACAAAATAGAACTAGAGACTTATAAAGTTGTTAAACCAATGCAAGAATTAGGTAACAATATAAATACAAAAGTAGGAGGGAATAATTAATAAAAATTATTAAATACCTCATCTTTCATAGGCAAAGATTATAGTTATCTAAAATTGAAAAATTAGGAAAATAGATTTCAACATATTACTTAAAATAATTGGGTTAAGAGGGTTGGGGAGAGGAGGACATAATTTTTTTTCATTTGATATTGCTTCATAGTGTTTGAATTTTTAACAGATATATATATATATGTATATATATCATATTTAACATATATATATAATTAAAGTAATATATATATATTACTTTAACAAATATAAAACTTCCAAAAATAAAACATGGATATACTGCCATATTTACCTTGTTCTTCAAACCTTTCATATGAATAAATAACTTGTGATTGAACTTAAACTGTTATAGAGAAATAAAGAAAACAAAAGCATTTACTAAGCATGTGCCATGCTTACTGCCCTAGGAGTTTCTATATTAATTAATTCCTAATTGTCAAATCTTCCTAATGTCTCTGTGAAATAGGTATTATCCAGAAACCCTCTTGGAATTTAGCATCCTGGAGAGAAATATGGTATATGTAGGTCAGACTTTTTTATTTTTAAGGTAGAGGTGGTACTAGGGATTGAACCCAGGAGCATCCTACCACTAAGGTATAACCTAGCCCTTTCTATTTACTTATTTTTTGAAACATTATATTTTTTGAAACAGGGTCTTGCTAAGTTACCAAACACTAGCCTTGAACCTGTGATTCTCCTGTCTCAGCCTTCCAAGTACTGGAATTACGGGTGTGTGTCACTGTGCCTGGCTGTGGGTCAGATTTTGATACAGGATCTATAATGTTGGGGACACTCAATGTTATCTGTGTATAAAACTCACTTTGTCAGTGATGCCAGGAGTGGAATTACATTTCCCACTGAAGAGTCCTTCATTCTCCTTAAAGATAGACTGTGAGATACGGATAGAGTAGAAAGTACATTATTCTTTTATCATGCTTGTGTGGCCACAGGTGGGCAAGCAGATTGACCTGTCCATCCAAGCTGAGTAATTCTTCACTCCCTCACTCTTTGTTTATGACTTTATTTCTTCATCCTTGGCAGGAGCAGAAAGTAAATCATGGTATTTCTTGGCTGAAAGGCAGAGTGAAACAGCTGTGACCCTTGAGATATTGTTTACTTACTGCCTCCTGATACACACTCGGTCACTTTTGTTGGACATGCTTGATGGCTTTTGCTCATACAGTTGGCTGTTCCGTCTGCTCCACCAATTGATGGAGAGGCAACGTGGCTGCTTTAAACCACATTTATTAGTTCATTCATTAAAAATGCATGAGCAACTACTATCTGCCAGATAGTGAGACAGTCACAAATACAAACAAATCAGTACCCTACCCTTAAGGGGCTAACAGTCTAATAAAGGAAGACAGACATGTGACTAGTCATTACATGATGAGAATAAGTACTAAAAGAGTTATGAATAAAGTCACAGGGGAACAGTTAAAAATACTTCTCTATAGGAAAAGACTAGAGAGTAGCAAGGCACAACAAGGTTTTACAAAGTGATATTTAAAGTGTACATTTGGGG
Organism: Glis glis; assembly: GCA_004027185.1. Classification (NCBI taxonomy): domain Eukaryota; kingdom Metazoa; phylum Chordata; class Mammalia; order Rodentia; family Gliridae; genus Glis; species Glis glis. The sequence goes on from PVJS01004310.1 coordinate 41,537, forward strand.
TAGGTAATGGTCAGACCTAGAAAAGGCTTTCTGCCACAGTGAGAAATAAAACTGAGAAATCAGTAACTATAGTACAGTTATAGCCATAAAGGGTAGCAGGTTGAGTAGATGTGGTGATATGCCACTCCGATCACACCTTTAGGACCAAAGCATAAACCCCATATGCTAGTGGTGTTAAAGGCTGTTGGCTCAAAGCTGTCTTTTCCCTGGAAATTGTCTTCCTTCAAAGGCAGCTCCCTCTGCCAAGAGGATGAGAATACCCTTATCCTCAGGCATAGCCTAACTCATCTGATACAATTAGTTAGGGATACAAAGGTTTAATTGACTTGCCTCAGATTGGTGGTGGTGGTGGGGATAATGATGGAGTTCCAGAGCTCTTCCTATGTGGGAAGTGAAAAAATAGCCCCCTGAAGACATTAGGTCCTAATCCCTGGAACCTGTACATATTCTACATGGAAACTTGTTTTTCAGAGATGGGATTATGTTGCAGGTTTTGAAATTGAGAGATCATCCTGGGTTTTTAGGGTGGTCCCTAAATGCAGTCACTGAAGAGAAAATGATATGAAGACAGAGATTGAAGTAACATAGCCACAAGCCAAAAAATGCCAACAACCACCAGAAGAGAAAACGTATGGGTATTTCCCCTACATCCTCCCAACAGAGCTGACCCTGCAGACACCTTGGTTTGGGCTCAATGGTACTGATTTTAGGCTTCTGGCTTCTGAAACTATGAGAGACAAAAATGGTGTATTCAGTCACCCAGTTGGTGGCGATTTGTGACAATAGCCTCAGGAAACTAATTCATCAGGGGATCCGCTGAGGCTTGGTTGAAACTGCATCTCAATTCGGCTTCTCCCTCTGCTGATCCTGTGAAGCACATTAGGACAAGTCTTTCTCTGAGGTACTCCAGACCAGTCTTTTGTGACCGCCGAGCTCAACACTTTAGGATAAATAAGATTTGTCAGGAAGATGGGTGTGCTGGTTAAATTCATATATCAATTTGACTGGACTAAGGGATGCCCAGATAGTTGATAAAATATTATTCCTGGGTGTCCTGTGAGAGTGTTTCTACAAGAGATTAGTATTTGAATCAGTAGACTGAGAAAAGAAGATTTCCCTCACCAATGCCAGGGGGCATTGTCCTCTCCACCAAAGGTCTGAATTGAACAAAAAGTGGAAGAGGGGCAGATTCATGCTGTCTGCTTAAGCTGGGCCATCCATCTTCTCCTGCCCTTAGACATCAGTGTTCCTGGTTCTTAGACCTGGGGATGCAGACCAGGACTTACATGACCATCTCCTGGTTATCAGGCCTTCAATCTTGGATTGTAACTACACCATCAGCCTTCCTGGTCTTGGGACTTCTCAGCATTCATAATCATGTGATCCAAAACTTCATAATTAATATTTTATGTGTCTCTATATGCCCTATTGGTACTGTTTCTCTGGGGGAACCCTGACTAATTCAAGGGCCAAAGGTTAGGCAGGGAACAATGTGTAAATGCATGAAAACCCAATGTATCTGGAGAAGTTCTGAGCTTTTAGGGCATAGATGTTATGGTGGGCCTCACATCTTGAAGCTGCACTCAGAGCTTCCTTATGGCCTGCTTCCCTGCTTTGCTTTTGACTTTTTACCAAGGCCCGATCTGATGCTAGAATCGTGAGCCTACCTTGCACAAGGCTTTCCATTTTATGCTCAGATGTTTGGACATTATCCCAAAAGCAGTGGGGTAATATTGAAAGGATGATTACTGGAGAGCAAAATAATCAGATTTGTGAACCTGAAGATCAGTGGCTCCAGTGTGCAAACAGGAAAGAAAAGCCTAGTAACCAGGGCAACACGAGTAATGTGAGTGACCAGCACAAAAGGTAGCAAGGTCACATGAACTGTGTCTTAAAAGGGAACATCAGAAAGCAGCTCTTTCCAGTTAGTGCTGACCTGGAGACCCTTAAATAAGTGGTTAGACGTTAATACTTTGGGAGGAGGGCACTCGTTCTGAGGACAATGTCCCCTTGATCGTGGCTGGCAGGAAGCTGTAAGGATCTGGGTTCTAGTGCCTGGGTTTAAATCCCTACTCTCCCCATTTGTTCCTAATCTATATTTAGGCAACACTTATGAACTGTATCTGCATTTTCTCACCCACAGAGTAGGGACAATAATGATACTTATCTAATCTATTGTGAGGATTAAATGCATTGAAGTAAAGCACTTAGAAGACGGCCAGGGACATAGCAAATGCTTAATAACATTGGTTATTGTGAGCCCAGGAGCTTCCTCAAATGCTTTATACTAAGGAGAGCTGCTCTTCATGTATCAGAGCCCTGGGGTCTCAGGAAATACTGGGGGGAAAGGAACATATTTGTTAAAGTTGTTGATTCAAGTTGAAAAAGATATAGCACTAGAGACTTCACCCCTGCCCATCCTAACTTCCTCCTTCCCTTTTCCCAGTGAGAATGGAGAACTGGGTAAGGAAATCCCATAGGCTTAGAACCAAAAGGGCTGTCCACTGTCATCTTGGCAATCTCGCCACCCCAAGGCTGGATTCCCACTGTAGCCTGCCTCATCCTTCAGTTCAAGCACGGGGCTTGGACATCTCCATTAATGAGAAACTCACACTATCCCAGCCTCCTAAACTCAGTCTAGTTTGGGCACAGCCATAAAGGAACAATTACATGCTCACATAACAGCATAACAAATGGTATGATGGAAGCTAACTTGAGGGCTCTGTGGGACTGAAGAGTATGGAAGGGTTAACTCACCTTGCGTCAGATAGGCAAGTGTTGTCCAAGATGATTCCATCTGTGATAAATCTTACAGGATAACACTTCTCTTGTTGGTCACAGAATGCACAATCAGGCATTTGATGTGAATGTAACAGCCAGAAAAGGGACAGCATCTGGAAAGAGCCCAGCTTGGTTGGAAAACTTTGGTAGTCAGAACATTGCTTGAGCAGCTGTAGAAATGGCACAGTGAGAGGAAGGACAAGCCTTCAGAAGGAAAAGTTATACAAAACAGTGATGAGGTCTTCACAACTCTCCTGAAGTTGGAGGGGGCAGGGGAGACTCCAAAGAGTCCTAAGAGGAGAAAGACAATCAGATGGGTTAAACCGCCCATCTGAAAACCTCTGTGGTGCAACTATGAATGAAAGAGGATAAGACCACTGCAAATGCTCCTGGAAATAATGAGAAAATAAAACTTCTTTGAGACGCAAAATTTTAAAATCACAGTGATAATGCAAAATAATGTCTTAACATTAATGCAAATTCGAAAGTGCAATGTAATTAACTGCTTTCCTCGGGATTGTGTATATAATCAAGGAGTTGTTTTAGTTATCCAGGAACTTTCTGTTTATGTATATTTCCTTTATGTTTATTTCATCCATGGACACTATTTTATAGACAGACAAGTTCAGAACACATGTCTGCCTTTTAGCCCAAAGCAAGTAGAGAAGTGAAAAGGTCAAACTAAGAAAACTGTTTTGTTTTCAATGTGAATGTCTCGAAAGGAAAAGTGTATATTGTCCTAAAAGAATTGCTCCATCAATCTCTACAAATGTTTCTGTTCTTGTGAAAAATCAGTGTGCACTACTCAACATATGTGCCCATCAATCTCTACGAGCTTGAGCTAAGGGTTGGTCTGGTAAAATTTCCCAATAGAATAGCAAGTGCACAAATGGCACTTCCTAGAATAGAGCATTATCATTCACAAGGTAAACTTAAAGTACAAATTTGGAATTAAAACTAAAACAAAAACTTAGTCAAAGTGCAATGTATTTTGGAAGTAAAATATATTATTAGTGTTTCATAGTTTTTCCCCTGAAGTTATTATGCATTAAAATAAAATCCAGTTCTTTTTGTCATAGATATATTGCATGCTCATAGTAAAACACTGGCAATTAAACTATAAGTAAAAAAAAATAGCTGGTTTGTGGTAGTGCATGCTTGTAATCCCAGTACTTGGGAGGCTGAGACAGGAGGATCACAGGTTCGAGGCCACCCTCAGCAACTTAGTGAGACCCTGTTACCAAATAAAAAATAAAATAGGGCTGGGGCTGTAGCTAGGAGGTAGAACACCCCTGTGCTCAATCTCCAGCATCACAAAAAATAAAAGAAAATTAAAAAATAATAGAGGCTGGAGCTAGAAATAACCATCATAAATATCTCACACACTCCTTTCCATTCACACACACAAATATATTTATCACTTATTTCTATTCATTTAAATTATATCATAGGTATTCTCCTACAGTATTCAATGTTCTCTGAAAGCAATATTTTAATAGCTATATAATGGTTCACCCTAAGGCTGGTCCATAAATTATTGTAACTATTAACTTACAATCGAGCGTTCAGGTTACTTCTAATTCTCTATATTTTAAGAACTCTGCACTGTTCATTCTTATAATAAGTCATCGTTCATATCTCCACATGTCTTGCAATTTCCTAAGGACAGGATCCTAGAATTGGAATTATTAGATCAAAGTGTAAGCTACATTTATAAAGCTTTTCCCATTTATTGTCATATTGCTTTTGGGGAAGGTAGCATGTAGATAGCATAGCATGTAGGCATAACATAGCATGCAGTTAATGATCACCTGTCTTTATTAATTGTGAAGTGAGATACTATCATGATATTTATGAGACAAATGTATTCTGTTCAGTTTCTCCATGTCCTATCACTGATTTTCTCCTGGGGTGTTTGTGTTCTTGCTCTTTATTAAAATAAGAAGGATGAGAATTTTCCTTACATTATTGATACTTTGGGATTCTCAGGAAAGACCCTAAGGTGGGCAATTTCGACCTTCTTTTGGGTCTAGACCATAGACGCTGCCAGTGGGAGGACACTACGGGCATCTAGCTTACGATCAAGTACAACAAGCATATGATTATCATGTTATGTTTTTGTTTCTGCGTGTATTTGTTTTTAATAATATTTAATTGCCTGTTTTTTTTTCTGAAAGGTTTTGGACATTGTCCTAGAATCAAAGGGAGAGTGGTAGTGGTGGTAGAGACATGATGGGGGGGTGGGATTCTTTCACTCATTACTACAGCTGGTAATCCCTAGAATATGGAAAATTTAAAAATCACAATTTTTTACCACCTCAAACATTAATTTTAATTCTGAGGACTTTGTGTATTTTAAAATTCACATTCCACTTATTACTCTAACTTGAACTCTATTTTTTGTCAACTAGTACCTTAGAAAAATTAAGCTGAACGAGTTTTGTTTAATCTATGCCTGTGTTTGCATCCAAAAGCATCTACATTAACTTCAAAATAAATGTGTGCCTAATCCCACTTGCTTCTCTCTGAAAAATCAGTATGGAAGTGTGCATATTTTGGAAGGGTCAAATTCTCAGTTCACTCCCTACAAATGCGTCTTTTCAGGGTAAATTCCATTAGTTCCCTTGATTAACCTAGTAAGTTTTGACTAATGCTTTAATAATCACTAAATAGGTAAATACCCCTTTAAAATTTTTTATTTAACTATTTCCTACAGTTTACTCTTACAATGTCAAAAATAATTTTGAAAGATCAATAAAGTCCCTGAAGAGAATTTATTGTAGTATATTTTTTAAATTAATTTACCAAAACAACATTACTATATTATGGAGTTTTCTCCTCTATAAATATACATTCAAATAAAATTTATGGAAGAAGTTTTGATAGATCTCAATATTGGTCATAGATTTTTTTAACAACAAACTTGGTCACTTTTATTTAAAAGAAATATTACAAAATATTGTTCAAAGCCGGGCGTGGTGGCGCACGCTTGTAATCCCAGTACTTTGGGAGGCGGAGACCTGAGGATCCAGGTTCGCGGCCAGCCTCAGCTCTCTCTCTCTCTCTCTCTCTCTCTCCTTAGTGAGGCCCTCCGCAACTTCGTGAGACCCAGTTTCAAAATAAAGTATAAAAAATAGGGCCGGGGGCGTAGCGCGGAGGTAGAATGCCCCTGCATTCAATCCCCGGTACCGCAAAAAAAGAAAATATTGTTCGAAATTAAATTTCATGATTACACTCACAGAATTTATAAGCATACTTTCCATCAAGATCCACATCCAAAGTTAGTTGATTAGATAACAAAAAAACTGGCAAAGCTGACAAAAAAAAAAAAAACTGGCAAAGAACTGACAAAGCAGCTGAAATTGCTGCTATTCAGACTTTAAATGTCTGCAACCTGGAATCAAAACCACAAAATTGAGTATCTTTGAAGGGAATTTAAGAAAATTAAAAATATACCTCAAATAGCACCTGACAATATAGAGCCCATGGACTACTATAGTTACCAAATGTTTAAAAAATATGCCTTTCATTCCCAAAATGTTAGTGTGTTGCTGTTCTTACAAATGTTGAGGAGAGGAAAGATGGTGACAAAGGTACTTGGAGATGACAGAGGACAGCATGCTCGACACCAGCAGGAATCCCCAGAGGACTCCTTCCTGGGTACCACTTTACTGAAAGAGATTTTGTATGTTTCCTTTTGTTATCCTCTAAATAAAGTTTTCTTCTTTGATGAATTTTTAAAGTTTATGCATTACTTTTTTTTCTACACATAAAAGGGAAATCTCGTTTTAAATCTGAATTAAAGAAGACTCCTCATTGAGGAAACTCTGGTACAGCCCTTGTGACAATAGACTGACTACTCCCATCAGGGATACCAGAGGTGTCTGCTCATGGGATGGATCTTGTGTTTGCATCAGTTCTGAGAGCTCTATCACAGAAACAGGGATACACTAGCTCACAGGTATACACACTAAACAACCTCAAGAACAGAGAAAAGTTCACACTGCTCAATTTACACGATGTAAATTACACAATGATCACATTGCATTTTCCAACAGTAGTGTCTTTTTTCTTTGTGTTTAGGCTAGAGATTGAGTCCCTTACTCTTTTCTAAAAGCAAGCTTCTAGTATTTTTATTCTATCAAAATCTGTTTATAAAAAACTAATGTTTGCACTTTGCTCATTATTCCTTTATAAGTGCAATAAAAATGATGGGATCGCTGGAGGAGGTGATGCACGCCTGCAATCCCAGTACATGGAAGACTGAGACAGGAGGATCACAGGTTTGAGGCCAGCCTCAGCAACTTGGCAAGACCCTCAGCAACTTAGCAAGACCCTGTTTCAAAATAAAATATAGAATAGGACTGGGGATGTAGTTTGGAATTAGGATGCCCCTGGGTTCAGCCTCCAATGCCAAAAAACAAACACACACACACACACACAAAAGATGAAATCTATTGACAAAAACAAATTTAAATTTATTCATCTTTTTCTCAGTTCATTCCCTTATTTATAAAGAGTCCTCAAAATTTTAAGTATAAACAATGCAGTGGGACCTCTATGGCTGAACTTCGCAGTTGAACTAAGAGATAACAAGGCTACAGTCAGGCACCAGTTGTTCAAAGCCACTAAAGAATCTATTTGTGCCTTGGTAATTATTTTAATATGGGAAATGTGAAGCCTTTCTTAAGAAAGCCAGCCACATATGGCTTCAATACCAAGGGTCACCTGGTGTTCCTCAAATCTGTTTATCCACAATGTCCACAGTGTGTAGATTCCAGCCTCTGAGGAGTCCGAGGGGCACGCTCGGTTCTTCCAGGGAACAGTTAACCATGGGTGTTGATTGCACACCCTTGTGAAAGGTCACAGCTTGTCACTGATCATTTCTAGAAACTGTACATAGTCAACCTGGATGCAGTCTCCCTTGGGGCTGAATAGGAATTTGTAGTAGTTGCCACCTGCACAAATCACAATGACAGCATTTGGCTCTGTTCTAAAGGCACAAATGCACGAAGAGCCTGAGGGAAGCTGAAATCTGGAAAAATCCACCTGGAACTTAAGTATTTCAGAAGGAAACTAGCTGATGCCAAACCAGACCGTTTATTCCTTTTTGACTCTTCAGCAGCAAAAAAAAAATGTGCGCTGTGACAGGATCATCGCATACACAGAAGAGGAATCAACTTGACTGAAGCAAATGCAATAAATATTTCCTGCTTGAAATATCTCCCCAGCTCCTAGATTAACTGCCCAATAAAGCAGCAACTATTCTTATAAAGTTCTCTTTTTTGATGAAGACACAGGACCAGTTTCTTATTCTCCCTGTGTTGAAAGTATTAAAGTAAATTAAATGGAGGCCAGGCCCAAAGAAAAATCATGGGTAGAAAAAGCCAGTTGGTCTTCATAAGGGACCTTATCCTGGCTTTATTTGCAAACGTAAGTGAAACTTAATAAGCTAATTCTTGTAAATGCCACAAGGCTCACCAATCAGAAACTACCAACTACCAAAAGGAACTCCCCAGCAGGAAAGACCATCATGTAATAAGACAATTGTGTAACTATAATCAAATGGTGGCTTTACTCTCATTTCACCCTAAAAAGGTCTCCCCATAAGTTCCCTCAGAGGACTCCCCTAAACTACTGATTTGGAGCTGCCCAATTGATAAATCACTGTTGTGGCATGTAAACTCTTAAAAATGTTTTGTGCTTCATCTTACCTATTAGCAGGTGTGACGTAGCTCAGAACACCCTCCTGTAGGGATTAGGAGTGCTTCTTGATGCTGGTCAGGTCCACATGCTGCAAGTGAACTGTGTGCTCACCCAGGAAGGCCCGGACGGAGCTGTCATGATCTATCAGGACACAAGACACAAAAGCTACTAGGGTTATAGCAGGTTTCAAAGACATGCACCAGTGGGATCTGCCTCTGCTCATGAATACCTTAATCACGGAGTCCAAAATGACCACAATTCTATCTCACCACAATGAGAAAATTCCATTTCAATAACAGTCTTCTCTTTCTAATCATTCCAGACCATCGTTTTGTTGAGAGGGTATGTCAGGGTATTTTTTAACACCACTGCCTAAAGTTAAGTAGTTGGAACAAAATAATATTTCAACTCCCACTACTATAAATTCTTGTTTCTTTTTTCATCTTTTAACAGATCATGTTATAGACTTGAAATCCAGTTTCAATGTGCAAAGCAATGCTGGGGAGGGTTGAAGTCAGCATGGCATAGCCCATTGGGGACCACATAGTGGAGATCATAGTATCAGAGAGGTGGGCCCACTAGCTCCTCAGCAAGGCCAGAGGCCCAGGGAGAACAGGTCACCTCAGGTCCACCAGACACCCCGGGCCCAGAAACGCATGAGCGCCAAAAGGCCTGCAGAACACTGAGCCCACGTACCTGGAGCCCTGTTGGGCAGGGGCCATGTGGTTATTACTGGTGCTTTTAGATACTTTCAATATTAGAAAATGGAGTGTTATAACACATAAATACTTTGAAATTAAGACAATTGGCTCCAGGAAATTTCGATGGGATTATTCTGATTTGTGTGAGAATGTTATAAAGTCATTGGAAAGAACAATGTTGTAACTAGTTAAGAAAATGTTGAAAAGATATAACAAAGGGAAGTTTGCCCTATAAGGTAATAAAGTAGTTTAGATAAAGCAGCAGTAACTGGTTCAATGTGATGCTAGAGTAGGAAGAGACAACAATGGAATGAATGGAACATGAAGAAATGGGCTTATGTATTTTCCTCATGGTAATCTTCACTCATTTAATGGTTTTTTGAGCACCTACTATGCGCCAAGCACTGTTTTAGGTGCTGGAGTAGGAACAATTAAAAAAACCAGAAAAGTCACTGCTTTTGTGCAGCATATGTTCAGATAGACAGGTGTAGATGTAACACAATTAAGTATATAATGTACCAAAGGGATGATAAGTGCTATAAAAAAGAAATAAAGCAGAAATAAAGCAGAATACAGAAATAAAGAATGCAGCCTCCTTGATTGGTTGATATTAGAATAAAGACCTAAGGGAAGAACTGAGAGTGGAGCTCAGTGGGAGAGCCAGTTGCCTAGTATGCACAAAGCAAGCCCAATCCCCAGCACCACAAAAGCAAAACAAAGACCCAAGGCCAGCAAGGGAGCAGGCTATGCTGAGTTCAGGGGGGAGGGGGAGCACTGCAAAAAGAGATGACAGCGAGGACGATGGCTCTGGTCAGGAGTGTGCCTGGTGGAGTGGAAGCAGTAAGGAGACCAAAGCTGGCAAAGGGAGAATGCCAGAGAGACGCTCAGACAGGTGTCGGGGCCAGACAACATGGTGAGATGAAGATAGGCGAGGAAATCTTTAAATTACGAAACTTTATATCCAAACTCTAAAGGAAGGAAGGAGCTGGACAGACTATACAACTTCTCAACGAATCTCAGGGAAAGAGAAAATCCAAGGCAACCACTATCAACAGGTAAACAAAGCCAGGTGGATATCTAATGCTTTTTGGCATGTGTGAAAGACCTATGCAGGCAGCATAAGGCTAAGGTGGAGCTGGAGTTTCCTGATAACTCTAAATAGTTCAGAAATAATTTGCATGATACATACATTTTTTGGTACCAAGGATTTAACCCAAGGGTAGTCTATCTCTGAGCTACACCCTAACACTTCTTTTTTTTTTATTTTGAGGAACTGGGGATGGAACCCAGGGGCATTCTACCTCCGAGCTACACTCTCAGCCCTATATTTTTATTCTTTATTTTGAAACAGGGTCTCACTAAGTTGCGGAGAGCCTTGCTAAGTAGCTGAGGCTGGCCACAAACCCGGCCAGATCCTCAGGTCTCAGCCTCCCAAGTACTGGAATTACAAGCGTGCACCACCACGCCCGACCCTTTATTTTTTTTATTTTGAAACAGGGTCTCATTAAGTTGCTGAGGCTGGCCTTGAACCTGTGATCCTCCTGTCTCAGCCTCCTGAGTACTGGGATTACAAGCATGTGCCACCATGCCTGGCCAATTCATATATACTTTAAATGATAGTTTATTTGGGGGAATATGTTAGAAAATGCCAGTGGGTGTTCTCACTGGATAGCTAAGCATGAAGAACGAATATGCTCTGGTTTGCTTCTGCAGTTAGTTTCCTCTCAAACAGTGTCCGTATAGAGACTTGTGATGGCTTGCTACAGAGAGAATGAGTAATTTGAGCTTTTCTCCTGGACTCAGACATGATCCAGATTATCTGGCAGCTTGACTTCTTCCAGTTTGCCTTGCATTTGCATTTTAATACAGTGTCAATAGACACCACTATCTTCTTTGAAAATTTTATTTCTTTCCTTTACAGGGTAGTTATATTCTGATCAGAGGATAAAATAACAACTTAAAATGAAGTCTCTGATGGAAATCAGGCCAACCGGCTGAAATAAATTTAAAAAGAAATCCCACATCAAGATGTCGACATAATAGAGCAAAATGATATACTCCTGCTGATTCAGAAAAGATGAATTGCTGTGGATGCTGCCTAAACAAGAGACTTCAAAATATCAGTATCTAAAAAGCATAGAGTTTAATCGAGAGGGAGGAAAAATCCCATACTGTATAGAGATACTATGTCCTTTAAGCCACAGATGCCTTAAGAAGATTGCATATTTGTGTGTTAATTTGTCAAATTTTGTTGTATATGCCTTCTGTGTCAGGGACTGTGCTAGGCACTAGGATAACTTAGTTAGGGAACTATGATAAGTGAACTAAGTATATTCTAAATGTGATGGGAAGAAGTGAGTGCACAGGGGTGGTGGGGGTGGGAGGTACTGTAGGAACACAGGAAAGACTGAAAAACTGCTAAAGGCTTCTCAAAAAGGATGTTCCTTACCATACTCAGAAAATAAGACTCTGAAGGATGGTGCAGGGAGAAGATCCTTGGAAAGAGGTCAAGGGTCCCAGTTTCCAGTATGAACTCTGCTATTAACTGTACTTGTGAATTGAGTGGTGATGGGAAGAGGCATGAAGGGAAGAAATGAGAAGAGCAGATGCTGTGCAAGAGAAGGATGTCTGACCCAAGTTAGGTGGAAAAGCCCGAGGGCCCCAAGGAGTGCAGCTATTGCCTTTTTAACCAGCTCTGCCTGGGGAGCCACTTATTCTGGGCTTCTTGGAACTCAAGAAAGGCAGCTCTGGTAACAATACTATCCTCCCTGCGCATCTTTCACTGTCTATGGACTTTTCCAACTCCTGCCCAACATTTTCTAAAAGCAAAGAATGATTGAATTCTTGATCTTCAATGGATGGCACTAGAATCTCCTGCAACACAACTACCTGGGTCCTTATTAAAAAATGCAGAACCTCCTGGTCGCTGATCAGACTATCTGGGGCTGGAGTTGGGAGACCTGTATTTTCCCACCTTTTGTAGGTGATTTTTTTTATACCAACTCATTCTGGCCCGCCTATTCTAGCCTCCTTACCATCAAAAGAAACTGATACACACAGTTGCACACCCAAAGACACTGAGGGTACCGAAACCCATGGCTTTCAAATATTGTCAAGTGGGTTTTCCACTTCATTATGCAATTTCCATCTCTTATCCAATTTATTTGTGTTCTAAACTTTATATTTGTTTAGTGTTTCCTGAAATAACATGGAGAAATTCGTATGTTACATTGTACTAAAGCAAAGTGGGACCTTATCTGTAAGTAAAAATATTCATGGAAAAATATCCATGGGAAAGAAATATTAGCCATTTGTACCTTCATGGCATAAGGTTTTTATTGGGTTTATTCATCTTTCTCTTTTTCCACAGTTTGCATCCTCTAAAATAAGCACATATTTCATATTTAAAAATAACACACTACCTTTATTTAATATGGGATAAAATTAAAATAGAAATGCCTAAAGCTATGAGTGACCTGCAGAGAACTTTCAGAGTCTCTGATAAATTGTGTTTTTAAGCATATTTAACAATCTTGGTTGGCTCTTGCCTCACAGATGGCATGGATATGTTCAGCAATCTCTGACCTTGTTTGAGATCTGAAAACGTCTTTTGATCACCAACCTTTGCCCTACTTTCCCCGAAAAAAAAAATTAAGTCATCAGAAACTCTGACACAGGGGCACAAAGGATTCTGAAGGTTTCAATTTGGGAATGAAGGGAAATCACAGGGGGGAAGGTCTGTTCACTTTTAAAATTCTATAAATCTTCTTGGTGAGAAATTTTAAAAAGCAACCTTTAAATTCTTAGTCCAGGATTTACAAGCTGATGAGGACTAAAAAAAAATCTCCCAGAATAGAAATAAAACCAAAAATTTAGAAGCTTTTGTTTTACTTCTGATGATTATTTTTTACTTTTTTCAATTTTATGTAATATGCTACTATTATACACAATATAGAAAATAAATAAGGAAACTTGGAAAACTTACTTGAGTGTTAAATACTTCCAGATGGATCTGGGCCTCTGAACACCTGAGTGTGTGAGGCCGAAGAACAGCCATGACAGGCTGTGCTTCTGAAGGAACTAGGCTAGGCCTAAGTTTCTGTTTCTCAGAAACCAAACTAAGAGATGTTCCCACAGAAAACATCGCTTGATGGAGCCTTTCAGGACAATGGTAGGGCCTAAAACCAATAGGTCCAAGAAGTGTTCCCACAGAAACTACCGCCTGGTGGGGCCTATCAGAACAATAGTGGGGCCTGAACCAATAGTTCCAAGAGATGTTCTCACGGAAACTGCCGCTTGGTGAGGCCTATCAGAACAATGATGTAAAGTTCCCAACTCCCCAGGTGTGACGAGCCAATCAGTGAACTCCAAATACCCCTAACTGTTGCCAACTGTATATGTAACCAAAATGTATAAAAACCTGAGTAATCTAGAGCTCGGGGTCAGAGGTCAAGACTCCACTGTGCTGGATGAGACTCAGACCCTAGCTCGAGCTAGCTAATAAAGTTCCTTTGCTTTTGCATTATCGATTGGTGGAATTGGTCTCTCACTTCGAACACTGGAACCCGCAACTCAACAGGTGTTGATAATCACCTGAAGATTTCCCTATTTTCTTCCTCAATAAATCAGATGGCATCCCAAAGCTAGATAAACTAAACTTGGAGAAAGAGAAGGGCAAATTATTCTGAGATAAGTAGCATACCAGGTTACTACTGGTAATATATAACAAAATACTGGATGATAGAAGTTTGTAATAATGCCTAATCCTGGGGGCCAGAAATAAGAGCGCCAAGAAATTTGAGGTCAGTTTCCCTGCTCTTCTAGTAGGAAGCTGACATAACTCCCCCAATTTCAGCTAAACTACACACACACACACACACACACACACGCATGTACGCGCACACACACACCCACGCAGAATGAACCAACAAAACCCCACCTCCCTATGTAGTTTTCACATTAGAATTTGTTTTTCCTTTCCTATAATGACACAGGATCTCTACATCAGTCATTCTGGGCTTTAGAAAAGATAAACCAATTCACAAAATCAGAGTATAAACAATGGCTCTCTTCCTAACTCTTGAGTTCAGTTACATCCCGTTGACATCTTGAACTCAGCCACAGTAGGAGCAGTTTAAACCACGGAAGTCAACCAACACTACAAATCAGAACCCTCACTCCTGGGTCCCAGCTGGCTTGGCTGACCAGATCCTCCGTGTTTGTAGAGCTCCACATCTGACTGAAAAATGGGCACAGTCTGATAATCATGCACTTAGGAGTGGTGATCTTAACCCAGGTGTCCTTAATTGGCTCCCACTGGTAGTATGATCTAGAGTCTAGACAGAGCAATGTAGCAGTTTGCAAAGGAAAAAGAAAGCCAAATTGCCCACTTAGGGGCAGTCCAAAGTGACTCAAAGTATAATTCAAAGAATGCCCTCCTCCTCTTTTAATTTAAAAGAGAAAGGAGAGGATGATGAAGAATAATGAGGAGGAGGAAGAAGTAGAGGAAGAGATGGGAGATAAAAAAAAAGAATCTGAAGGAAAAAGGAGAATGAAAAAAGGGCTTGTCAAAAACCCTGCTCTTTTTGCAGTGACCAAAATGCGTGCTTATGATTCATCTTTGGTTTCAGAGGCACTTTTAGTGTGGATTTTATTTCTCCTTTTTTCTTTTTTATACGAGTATCAGAGTACCCTGTAGCATGCCTTGCTTTTAGTACGAGTATTCTGGACCATGCTTTGTCTGCACCTCAAAATCCAAGACTGTCCGCTCCCATGAGGGCTCTAAACTCAATTAATGAGTCATAATAAAACATTCTATTTCCAAGACTCAAGGGACACAAATTAAGGTTTTCTCAGATGCAAAAGAACCAGCTACAGCAAGATTAGGTTTAAAAAAAAAAGGCTGAACTTTAATTGCTTTTTGAGAGAACCAAGAGTTGACATCAGTCATTAAGTTGCCTTTCAGGACATCGAATTCCTTACTAAACTGCTAACTTGACTCTAATTTCTCAAAGACCCTTAGATATAGTTCATCTCAGTTTAGTACCAGTCAAATTCTCATATCCTTTTACATATC
Source organism: Glis glis (assembly GCA_004027185.1). Taxonomy (NCBI): domain Eukaryota; kingdom Metazoa; phylum Chordata; class Mammalia; order Rodentia; family Gliridae; genus Glis; species Glis glis. The sequence goes on from PVJS01004310.1 coordinate 56,801, forward strand.
CTTTTAAGACTTTCTGATTATCAAAAACCTCGCCAAGTGAGTTATCAAACTTCCTCTCAGGCAGTTCATATTAGATGACTTTGTAAATTATATCAACAGTGTGGCACATGCGCTACAGTCTCAAAATAAGGGATGGCTTCTATTAGTCTGTGTATACTTTGCCTATGGCTGGTGTCTCCATGAATCGTAACAAGAACTAGGTGAAACTGCAACACAGGTACTGTAATTTGCAGTTTACATCATATTTCAGTGAAATTCTGCTTTGACATTATATTCAGACAAGCAGTAATAAGTAATTCTTCGTTACCCTGGGTAATGTCCCAGACATTTTTCTAATAACAAACAGAATCAAGAAATGTAAGTCTCCAGTCAGGCAGGGATTTGGGTCTATTTACTAATATATCCCTAGTGTTTAGGACAGTGCTTCGGAGAGTGGGTACTCAATAAATGTGTGTTGACTGAATGGCTAAATAAATGAATAGAAGTTTCAGATTGGGAATTTCACTCTTTTTCTATAAGTTTCATTGGAGTATGATTGAACCCACCATGAGTGCAATTTCTCTTTTATTTTCCATGGTAACTATATTTCTGCCACAGAGAAACAAAAGAATGCTATAGTCACAATTCATGGTTTAAAATTTTACACATTAAAACCTTTTCTTCATAAAAACCTCTTCTCACCTAAATTAAGTCTATCGTGTCAGAAAATGCCTCAACTAAGGAAGATGTTCAACTAAAATAATATCAAAAGATCAATTTATGTTTACAATCTTGTTTATTGAATTTTTATTTATGTTGTTTACTTTCACTGCTTTGATTTTCTTTTTCTGGTGATTGGCTTTTGCACAGCCAATCAAAAACTGAAATAAAAACAAGTTTTCTGGTTTGAATGGCCCACACCCCCTTGCTAACTGAAGACTTTGAACTCACTTGAGATTTTCAGCTGCAGGGTTCAAGTAGCTTTGAATATGCCTGACACAAAGGAATAGCCATTTCTTAAGGCAGTTTCTGAAAAGCAGAAGAATTGCCAATCGAATGTGGAAGTCTACTAGGAAATATTTTGTAGTTGAAACTAGTTAATTAATATTTTAAGAATGTATTTATTTGAGAAGGAGAATCAACTTAATTACTTTTGTCAATCAAAGTCTTAGTTGTACAGTTAATTATTGCTATTAGTTGAGTACACTTTCTAGCATATTACATATAGAGGTCATTGATTTTATATTCAGCCTACTTATAGATGCCTATCAATAAAACTATGTTTACCAAAATGATCTCCAGTGTTTATTTTCAGAAAATTTAGACCTTTCTATTTTGAAAATTAAATTCTACACTTCCCTTACCTTTTTTTTTCTTGTTTTTCTTTTTTTTGGTACTGGGGAGCAAATCCAGGGATATATTTTACCTCCAAACTACACCCCCAGCATGTGTGTGTGTGTGTGTGTGTGTGAGAGAAACAGGATCTCCCTTCCCTACATTGCTGAGAGTCTCACTAAGCTCCTGAGGCTGGCTTCCATCCTACGATCTTCCTGTCTCAGCCTCTCAAGTACTAGGATTCCAGGTGTGTACCACCGCACTCCGCCCCCTTCCTTTTTTTATGGATGGAAATCATTTGTTGAGCACGCTATCATTCTCTTGGCAACAGTATACATTTGAATTTTTTTCAGTTTTACTTTTCTGTGACCTTAAAGTTAAATATTGGGAGCAATTTCTGGTGGGTTCAGTTATTATTCAATCAACACAATCATTAATGTGTAGTCAATCAACATAAAATAATCAAATGAAAATTTTATGATTACCTAGAAAATTACTATGTCAGACAATAATACAAAATTTTATGGGCAGTATTATTTTAGTCAGCTTTCCCATCACTGTGACCAAAATACCTGACAAGAACAACTTAGAGGAGGAGAGTTTTATTGGGGCTCACAGTTTCAGAGGTTTCAGTCACTAGGGTCGGCTCTGAAGCATAAATTGTGATGGCAGCAGCAACAGCAGCAACAGCAGGGTATGTGGAGGGACACTGCTCTCACATCATGGTCAAAAGCAGAGAAGACACAGGGAGGAGATGAGGGACGTATATAATCCCCAAGGCCACATCCCCAGTGACCTACCTCCTCTAGCCACACCCTACCTGCTTAAGTTACCACCCACCTGATAAATACATTCAAATTATTAATCAATGGCTTTCTCCATTGATGATATTACAACTGTCTTGATTCAATTATTTTACCTCCGAACATTTTTACATTGCTAATACATGAGCTTTTCCAAGGGACATTCTATATCCAAATATAACAAGCACATTTTTTAATGAGACAGAGACTTTTAAAATTTCAATTTGTTCTCTTCATTGCCAGAATGAAACAAAGTTCAGAATCCATTCTACTTCTATTTTTCATTTTAATAAATGCAACACTGAGATATCTTGTCCACATAATGAATTCGATGGAAATGAACATCACATAGGCCTATCATCAAAAGTTATTTTTAATAATTCACCAGATGGCTATTCAATTAAGTCCTTCTCCATTTTAACACCTAGAAAATGACTATTAATTATACTTCTAAACTTTACCTTCTAAATAAAGGGGATCTTTTTTCACTTGATAATAAGAAAATACATAGAGAAAAATGTCTGAATTTTTATAGTTTTATGTAATAAATCATATTAAATTCCCTTATATGAATTATTTAGATCAGTGTTTCCATAATTTGGCTGTATATTACAATCTCCTAGGAATCTGTTTAAGAATACAGTTCTCCAAGCTGAGTTAGGTGACACACACCTGTAATCACAGCTGCTTGGGAATATGAGGCAGAAGGATCCCAAGTTTGAGGCCAGCCTTAGCAACTTAGCAAAACACTGCATCAAAAAGCAAGCAAGCAAGCAAGCAAGACAAACAATATAGTTCTCCAGAACTCTGCCTAGATCTACAGAATCAGAACTTTTGAGAGTGGAGCCCAGAAATCTGGATTCTTTTAAAAAGTTAATTAAAAGTTGATTAAAAAATTTGGAGAATTCAGGTTGCTCTAACTTACAATTCACAGAAGGTATACAAATCGGAATATTATAGTGATACATACATATTCATGTGTGCAGCAGCACAACTCACAACAGCCAAATCATGGAATCAGCCTAGGTGTCCATCAATAAGTGAATAGAGTACAAAATTATGTCATATACACACAATGGAATTCTACTCAGCAATAAAGAACAAAATTACATCATTTGCAGGAAAATGGATGGACCTGAAGGACATTATTTTAAGTGAGATTAGCCAGTCACAGAAAGTGAAGAGTCATAAGTTTTCTCCTATATGTGAAGCTAGGGAGTAATCAGGATACAAGAGGGACTTTAGATAAAGGAGGAGAAACCCCAGTGGAGCAGTGGAGGGGTCTAGAGGAGGGTGGTGGTCATGAGGAGGGAGAATCTTCCATTGATGTTATTATGTATATGAAATTATCAGGGCCAATCTCAATATCATGTACAGGGAAGGGGAGGGAGACGGGGGAGCTTACCAAGTGCTGTGTGCATGTATGTCTCTATCACTCTGAACTTCATTATGATGTAAACTACAATGCACCAATAAAAGTATATTTTTAAAAAAGATATAAAAAATTCACTCTAAATAGCTCTGTGGGCAATCCAAAGACGATCTTTCATCATCCATTAGAAGTGTGTGGCTTCTGATAAGAGTATACATTATAAAGAAAGCAAATGGTAAGATTTTAAATATAGGCCCAAATCATGAAACTGGATAATCTTAGTTGCCATTATTGATTTGCGATCCTTTGCTTTTTGAACACTAGCATCTTTTTAGAATTTCCTTTGTGAAAAAATTTAGGTAGTTTTCAATGACAAATAAATCCCCTTAAACAACAAAGTGGTTCTAGCTATAAAATGCAGAAAATCATTTTGGTAACCAGTTTTCCCTAAAAATCTGAGTCTGAGATAAGGGTAGGGCAGGTATTTGGGGAGTGGAAGTTAGGGATCAGGGAGTGAAAAACGGAAGGAAGAAAGCCAATATAAGAGGTGTTCTTGAGTTGGACAGTGCTGTGGGCACTGAGGCTGGATTCTGGATTCTGCTGAAATCTTCTGAGGCACTATAGAACATGCCTTAAAATTGCTCACATGAGGACAGAAGAGGAGGGTGTTCTTGCACCAGCACCCATCTTGCATTGGTCAAGCATTGTCCTATCAGGTGTTTATTCCCTGGCACCCCCGTTTGTGCATGTGTGATTACCATGGGTTTCCATAAATATCCCACACCACAGTGTCAGAAAAGACCTGGAGCACAAAAGGAAAGGTGTGCAGACATATTGGAGTGATTGCTCTCAGATTACACACTTGTATGAAGCTAGTTGCTACATTGATGGCTGGATTACAAGTTGGGCCAAGAAGACCAAAGATAGCAGAGAAGATGTCCAAGGTAATCATTTGTGCACTAGGTGGCTGCAATTTAGAGGTGTGGGGCAGGCCCCAAGGCAGAGGTCTGTTATTTATGCATTATAATATTTCCAGAGTTCTCTGAATTGCCAAAAATAACTTAAGTTATACTCCTTACATACAGTTACACTGGCAGTCTCTGTATAATGTCAACTGCCAGTTTCATATACTTCAATTTCTTATTTCTGTCCAAGACTTCCCCTTTCTGTGCCTAGTGAGCATTGCTTTGCATTTCACCTGTATCCAATGAGAGTTAATTCATCTACTACCCGAATATATAGCACATATTCAGCAGGGTCTGAAAATTTTGGTGGGAGTGTCAGGCACCTCCATCATGATCTTGGGTAGAAGTCTCCTCCTATGGCTAGTGTCACCTCACTATCTACATCACTAGAGAAAACAAGAAGACTCCCTGGTGCCCTTACAAGAGGCTCCTTGCTTTCATAGGGCATCCAAGTAGAGCAGTGGGACAGTTACATGATTCCAAAGATACATAGTCAGTGTTACTTGGGGGAGAACCTATCACAACACATTTGCCTGACTTGTGATTCTCTGCCATGTTTCTGGAGAATAGGCCTGTTCCTCCCTGCCTTTCAAACATATTTCTCCAAGATGCTCTTACTTTACTTGTCTTGCCATCATCACAACTATAGACTTTAAAGTCAGGTTCCCATCCCATTCCAGGACCAATTCCCTTTTGAATCAACCTTAATTTCTAATTTCATTGTTTGGACATCATCTGATTGAAGACCACTGTTACGTGGTCATTGACTATTTGCATTTGACTTGTGATCCTGTTAGCCTCTATGCTAATCCTCTTCCCTTAGTTCAGTTGTCCCTTTATTCCCAAAAGGCCTGGGTCCAACACTGGGAAATGTGTAACTTAGTCCCTTGCTGGGAGATTTGTTGTTACAGTAAATTGTGACTTTGATTAAGATATCTCTGTTGCAAAAGGGATTCAATGTTTTATAGAAATAGGAATATGATATTCACTCCTGCTTGTTCAGTTATTAATGTGCTATATTACTGTGCAGGAACTCATCAAATTGGGTCTTATCTAAACTAATACAAAAGCAGAAAGAAATATTCATTCTATAACCTCCTCTTTTTTACAGTTCCCATGGACACCTCATCCTTAATCCCATTATTTAATCATATTAACTATGATTCCATTTTGGTTTCAAGTTACAGAAAGTTAGGCTTAAGAGTAAAAGGGAATATTTTAGCACATGTAACTGAACAATTTAGGAATATTTGACGTCAGGTCTATTTAACCCATATTCAATAATAAGCAGACATCTCTGTTTCCATTTCTTTGCTCTACTTCCTGAGTAGACCCCCATCCCCACCCAGTGGTTGGAAGATGGCTGCAACAGTTCCAGTCCCTGCATGCTCTTGTCTAGTGAAGGAAAAAAGAAATTTAGAGTATTTCTAAGAATTCATGGTAAAATCTTTATCAGACCTCATTCAATCTGATTGGCTTATGCTTTCCTATTGGACTATTATGAATCGAATTGTGTTTCTGTAAAGTTCATACATTGAAGGGCTAACCCCCACAACCTGTCAATGTTACCTTATTTGGAAATAGAGTTATCATGACTATAATTTGTTAAGAAGAGTTCCTATGGGAGCAGGGTGGGTCCCCAATAAAATATGTCTAATATCTTTATAAAAAGGGGGCATTTGGAGATGAGACAGGAAAAATGCCATAAAAATATGAAGGCAGAAATCAGAGTGATACAGCATGTGATGATTTAGATCTGAAATGTCTCTCACCTTAATTAGTAGTCAAGGTCTTGGGAACAGGATGCAGCAGTGCTCAGAGGCGGGGCTTGGGAAGGTGATTGGATCATGAGGACTCTGACCTCATCAGTGGATGAATCCATGGATGGATTCATAACTTAGTAGGCTTTGGGAAGTGGTGGAAACTTTAAGAGTTAGGGCCTAGTTGGAGGAAGTAGGTCATTGGAGACGGGTGCCCTTGAAGGGTCTATTTTGTTCCTGGCCCCTTCCTCTCTTTTCTTTCCTGCTTTCTGGTCACTATGAGGTGAACAACTTTGCTCCACCATGTGCTCCGCTCCATGAAGTTCTGCTTCACCATAGGTCCAGAAACAATCAGGTTAAGTGACTCTCAACTGAAACCTCTGAAACCATGAGCCCAAGGAAACCGTTGCTGCCCTAAGTTGATCTAGCTCAGGTATTTTGTCACAGTGATGGAAAGCCGAAAAACACACAGCAGAACCCAAGGAGCAACAAAGCATAGAACAGAGTCGTCTTCACACCCCCAAAGGAATGACTCCTGTTAACACTATGATCTTGGAATGTTAACACTGTAAGAAAACAAATCTCTGCTGTTGAAGCCACCCAGTTTCATACTTTATAAGGACGATACTTGGAAATTAATACATGGACCCACCACCATGCCCAGGTGGTCAGGCTTGAGTCATGTGCAGGTCACCACACCTGGAATGACGTGAGAGCCCTGGGGCAGGCACAGGGAAAGGGTGATTCTCAGGGAAGTTAGAGTTGGAGGATGAACAGAAGCTGGATAGGGCAAACTTCAACTGTAAATTACATAGTTCCTTATCTTCTCTAAATCTGATGGTTGCCAAGGTTTGCTTCTCCATTTATCCATGTGATAAATCTTTGTACTCTTTCAGTCCCTCCACTGCACCTGATATTTCCTTTTCTGGATAAAGTCAAGGGTTTCTCAGGCCCTATATACAGTGGAAATAGCCACAATTTCCTTTCCAGAGTGAAGATGTGTTTCAACTCAGCTGATAGCTATTGTCCCCGGAAGCCACCAGAAGCCCATAAAGAACAGCAGGTCCACCTGCATGGGTCCCCTCTGAGGCCATGTGGTCAGGGTTGGCTTCAGGCAGGCTTCAGTGAAACAACAACCACAACATGAAAGCTAAGAGTTTCAGTGTTTCTAGACCTGGAGACGAGGGGGCTGATCAAAGCATGCCTGGAGGCCATATACATAGGGATCAGGGAACGCAGGCAGGGAAAGACTATAATGGACACATAGCCCATGACTTTATATAGCCCAGGGAGTTATCCAATCAGGTTTCCTGTGGGGAGTTTTAACTGGTGGGTTGGAGGCAATCAAGCACGAGTGCCAGGAAGCCACGTAGTGATTGAGAGGCAGTTACCATGGTGTATCTGCACAGTTCAGGCAGGATAGAAGGATCAGGTGGACCTGTCAAGCAGGTGTCATTCCACTGTCCTATAAAGAAGTGGCCTCTGTAGGATGAGGAAGTATTAGTAAGGCAGATATCTGAATATCCCACATTAAGGAACTGGGAGGAAGCATAGAACTGAAAACTGTGTCATGGTGTCTAAGCATTGCTTCTGGCTTGAGAAAGTCTAATTCATATTTAAAATGGATAGTGAGGTAACATAAAATTATAAGCACTCACTACAAGGTGCTAATGATAAGAAGGCAATGATAACATGAGATCCCTGGTAAATAGTTCCACTATCTCAGCAATCCAAGTATTTGATCAAAATGTTCTACTTACTATTCATAACATATGAGAGACATTTTTCTATATGAACATACCAAAAATATACCAAAGTTATAGATTGAACATCTGTAGAAAGTCTACAAAAGCTAAAATTTAGAATGAGTATGTAAGATAAATATCAAAAAGTAAAGTAGTTTTCAGGTTGAGACAAATCCTGTGCAGTACTATTTGTGAGTATCAGAGAACTGTATTTTAGGGGAGAGTTGAAGTCACTGCTGGTATTATTAAAATGTATATTGAAATAATGAAGGTTGAGCCATCGGTATATACATTCATGAAATGGGCCATTAACATTCTGTTTGTTTTACATTTAACTCTATCGGGTATACTAATTTACAATTAAATTAAAAAATCCACTGGGACTAATGAACTAATAATTGCAAAGAACTATGAGCAGGAATAAAAGACATCAAGGGAGGATAAGCTTCTATTTGTGAAGATCAAAAAATCAAAACATCTGAGACTTTAATTACATCCCTTGCTAATCAGTTATGGGGATTACCTCATTAACGTTTTACTGTAGGGTCCCTAAACAACATATTGAAACATTTCACTTGCCAAATTTAAATATACTTGAGATAAAAAATTCTGATAATTCTATCTTAATACAGTACTTTCCCTATTTCCACTGAAATACAAGGGGTTATCATTAGTCCCATAGTTATAACAACCTCTGGGTTGTCAGGATTTTCATTTCTTTTTTTTGTGCATTGTAATTATACAACACAGCAAGGTTCAGAATGACAAAAACATACATGGACACAGCCTTTGTTGTGTGTTTCCCTCCGGGTCCCTTCCCCCACCCCCCATTACCTATAGATAGTGTTTACATTAATATAGATGACTTCATGTATGAACAAAGGATTATTTGAATAGTTTCCATCATGATCTCGATCTCCCCTTTTTCTTCCCCACCTCCCTCCCTAGATCCCCCCATCCCATTCCACTAGCGTCTCCCTCATTTATCTGAAATCCTCTTTGTTTCCCACTTTTTCTCTAGCTTCCACATATGAGTGAAAACATGTGACCCTTCACTTTCTCTGAGTGGCTAATCTCACTTAGCATAATATTCTTGAGTTCCATCCATTTTGCTGCAAATGACATGATTGTGGTCTTTTTATGGCTAAGTAAAATTCCATTGTGTATATATTCCATAATTTCATAAGCCATTCATCTGTTGACTGACACCTAGGCTGGTTCCATAGCTTGACTATCGTAAATTGTGCTGCTATTACCATGGAATGCACATGTCCCTATAGTAATATGACTTCAGTTCCTTTGGGAAGATCCCCAAGAGTGGTATGGCTAGGTCATATGTGGTGACTCCATTCCTAGTCTTTTAAGGAACCTCCATACTTATCTCCATAGTGGTTGTACTAATTTGCAATCCCACCAACAGTGTATAAGGGTTTCTATTTCCCACATCCTTGCCAACGTTTATTATTGTTTGTATTCTTGATGATTACCATTCTAACTGAAGTTAGGTGGAATCTCATTTTAGTTTTTAAATTGAGCAGTGGGTATTTGTCTGAGGGATAGTATTTCTAGGATGAGGGGAGAAGGAAAAGATAAAAGAATTTTTCATCTCTGTTACAGATAGTTATAGACCTAGGGTCAGTGTAAAGCGGATCCAAACACTTGGTTTTCAGTGCTTTCTGGACCGGAGCCTCCCCAACAAAGCACTTAAGAAAGTGCCAAGTCTCTCCAAATGTGGTATTTGTCAACCAAATGTTCTGGAAGAGGCAGAAAGAAGATATATCCATGTGTGTGCATATTATCCCCAATTTAAATTTTTTAAAACCCTACAGAAAAGAGGAAATAATACAATAAGCGCTCATATCATTCACTTTAATTTCACCAGGTATATTTGGATTCATTTTTGTAAAGATTTGAATCTAATATTTATTTCTGTTTACATTTAATATTCACATAGGAAAAAGTCCATTATTAAACATCGAATGGTGAAAATTTAGACAATGTTAATTTATTTTCAGTTTGATGATACACATATTCTAAAACAATGGTCACGCATTATTTACATAAATAAAGGAAGATCAAGTAAAACATCCTGGAAAACCATTTACTGGCTTATTTGAACTGATTTCATTAGGGAGTCATTCCAGGTTAAATAAACTTTATGTTCTACATTTCAGTCTGTGTATAAAGTTAAGATTTGTGCTTAGCTGTGAATTATATAGCTATCTGAAGAATAGTAAAAATAAGAGGTTTTATTTTTCTTACTGGCCAAGGAGTTTGAAGGAAGGGAGACCGACTGGTACCTTTGCCCCACAAAGTCACAAAATACTTAGACTGCTCCCAGATATCTCTCTGCTATCCTTATTAAGTATTCAAGGTCAGGTGTTCTTAAGTCATGTTCTCAGTACAGTAAAGAAGAGTGAAGACATTATCTGCCAGTTAAGTTTGCCTATTTAAAATTAATTTCTTCCTCCCTCCCTCCCTCTCTTCTTTCTCCCTTCCTTCCTTCCTTCCTTCCTTCCTTCCTTCCTTCCTTCCTTCCTTCTTTCCTTCCTCTCTCTCCCTTTCTTCCTTCCTTCCTTCCTTCCTTCCTTCCTTCCTTCCTTCCTTCCTATTTCTCAGTATATCCAATGCACAGAACTAAGTTACGAAGCCATCTCAATCCATAGGCAAAGTTGGACATAATGCCTCTTCAGACAAAATTTAGTGTGAAACAAATTATTTTATATACCATTAAGAAAGAAAAAAGATTCCCTACTGATGACACTGTGGTATGATATTTTTCCACTAATATTTATTTGATGGGCACTGAAAGTGTACTTTCAGATTTCCTTTTTTGTTTATTTATTTTTAGATTTCTTTTACACTTAGAATAGTATCATATGTCATGCTGCTCTGTGTCCAGGACATTGTGCATACACTTCTTATTTCAATGGTAAGTTATAACAATCTGTTTGAAAATATTGTAAAAAGCAATTAAATTCAAGGTGAGTAAAACCAATTAAATACACAATTCTGTTGATGTGCTGACAATATGAACAGCCTTGACCAAATTCATATGAGATCGGATGATGACAATTATATTGCGATGTCCCTTGGCCAACAGTGGTGGCAAGACACCAACAACAACAAGAGTATGGAACAAAAACACATTTGTCCTGGAACTAAGCAGCATGACATCTAAGACTTAATTAGGCTGCTTTGGGATAGCGTCATCTGAAACAGGACTAATTGTATTGTGTTAAAGAAACTTTAAATTTAATTCTGATTTTTAAAAAAATGATGCTCTTTTTTTTTGTCTTTGGATTAAACCCAGGGGCATTCTACCTTTGAGCCTTTTTAAATTTTTATTTTGAAACAGTGTCTTACTAAGTTGCTGAGGCTGGCCTTGAACCTACGATTCTCTTGTCTTGAACTCCCAAGGACTAGGATTACAGGAGTGGTATTTTCTTCTGATAAGGAACTATTTAAGAATTAAGTATAATTATTTTTATAAAGCAAAACTCCATAAACAAGATAAAGTGTTTTAGATTTCATAAGCAGAAGTGAGGGGAGTGGAGAATATGCCTGAGAAAAAGAAAAGAAGGATAAATCAGAGGGCAGAGTAGAAAGTACTTGTTCCATACAACCTTGGAAGAGGTAAAGGCCCTGGAAGTCGAGTGCATCCAGGCATTGACACTACATCCCTGAACATGTTAGGGTCACACAATGAAGCTGTGTGTGGGGTGCATAGAAGCCAAAAGGATGACAGTCAGCTCAGACTGCTGCTGTGATCCTGCACGTTTTTCATCAGTATAATTAAGGTCACAAAATCCATCTCCTTCAAAGAATATCTCACATACAGTGATGCTTAAAATTATTTATTACATAGAGTTACAAAATTGATTTTCTTAATTGGGATGGAGAGTTGAGAAATACATCAGGATGTCCATGAGCATTCTTTTTCAGAAAAGTGGGTTAAACACAAGTTACACTCAAGAATTTTATTTACTTAACTTTTTATTTATTTATTTTTTGGTGGGGACTGGTATTCAGGTGAGAACCAAAAGGAAGACATAGACCTATGCATCAAAACTAAAGAAGCTGACCTAACTATTACATGCTGAAAGAATATTCTAGTTTTCTCTGTTCTTACAAGGCAACTATGAAATATACTGTCAGTGAAAAATGGATTGTAAATTTATATGACATGTCATTTGATCACATTTTTATGTACCTGCTCTCTGTGGCTTCTTGAACCAGCACTGTGGGAAGATAACAGGAGAAACTGGTGGAGTGTAAATAGAAGTTTGGATGCAATGACTAAATCTTCTGGGCCCCACTCCAGATCTAAAATGTCAGCATCTCTGCAGTTTTGACTCCAGCATTTGTAATTTAAAAATCTGCTGGGGTGATTCTGATGTGTGGCTATGTTTAGGATTCTCTAGATTGGATCATTTGAAGAGTTCCTTTCAGCTCTCAAATTGCAGACTTTAACACATTCATCATGTTTTCAACAGATCTACTGGTTTTTCCTGGCAGCTGGCAGTTCTTCAAGCTCTCATCTCCCCTTAAAATATAAAAGAGCAGGAGAACCTCACAAACTCTCAGATAGGATCAGGTTTCAGAACCTTTAGATCCAATGAAAGTCCCCAGAGATGCAGAGCCTGAAGAATTCTCAGAAGCATAACAGAACAAGAGTGTTCCAATCTTATAACATCAATATTTCCATCCAATATCTCCGTTTCCCTGCCCCTGTATTTTTCTGTAACAGTGTAATTCTTCATTGCAATCACAGTGGTCTCTTTCCCAGGGGATGAAGGATAGTTTGGATACCATCCAACTACTCCATGGAAGAACAAAACTGCTGAACCAAAAAGGCTATGATATTTTGATACTCAGCACACACCACCTGCAAGGAAACCTTCTGCCAGAAGAGGTATAGTGCTGGGTTTGATAACTCAGAGCCACATCAGAAGACAAGAAGCATGTATACATGCCTTTAAATGGAAACAAAGTCAACTATCTCCCTGAAAGTCTTCTCTTCCCCTTCCTGTTCCTCTTCTCCTCCCCCATTCCTCTCCTTGTCCT